>JAUESO010000080.1:0-217423 GCA_030914385.1 Drosophila antonietae | reverse complement strand
TATTTATCCTATTATTGATTTGGTAATAATTTTTATGTTTCTCGGTCTCTTGACTGCCAGATTTACGTAGACGCGAGGTTTGTGGACTGAAATCAATACTTCTTTTGCTACGTTTGGTATTAGGACCGGAGTCGGAAACGAAATTGAAGATTGACTTCGGGTGTAAAATGGTTTGTGAGGCTGTATTTATCTTCGTTGTTTGGTTTATTTTACTATCATGTTGACTTAGAATTATCAGACTATGTTCATTTAAACTGTGATTAGATGAATATGTGCGGCGCATGCCTTTTATTATGCTATGGCTATTCATAACATTAATTTGTTTATTATTTGCGAGATTATTAAATTTTAGTTTGAAATTCGATTTATTTTGGCATGATTTATTTGCTTTTGGCCTTTGCTGCATGTATTTTGTATAAGTGGAACAGAGCCACAATTTCTTTGGGCTTGATGATATCGTTGGGATTGCCTTAATATTTTCGCCACTCGCTTCCTGTATCAATGTAGTGCAGGTAAATAAAAATGGCAACAACAAAATGAGTACGAAACATAATTGTGTTAATTTCGGCAATATTGAAGAGAAGACCCGACGTTTTGAAGATCCGTCCGCCTCCTTTCGAATCCGCTCAGCATCATTGTGATGACAATAGCAATTATTGCACAAAGCTAATATGCTGTAGACGTCATCAAACATATTTTGCCTCAAACTGCATCGTAACTTCTTTCTTTTATCGTTATATTCGAAAAAGTTGTGTTCTGATATGTTGGCGCTTTTCGTTGTTATCTTAATATCATTCCAGTTGAAAATACTTTGGAATGTAGCTGCAAAATATTCAGATTCGATACGTATTTTCATTTTTATACCACATGGCCTCTACTACCTATCAGAATGAGTTTGTTGTTTAATTTCTCGATCTGTCTTCTCACACTCTTCACTCATTTCCAACGCAGCAAGTTATTCATCTTAACACAGTCATACATATGCATGTCGAAATTCATGTATGTATGTATGTACGTTGTATATATGTTGGTATATGGCTTGTGTGATGAGATTAAATTAAATTAGCACAAAATACTGTTCAGTTTTTAGTATTAAATTATAGAGTATTCTTAAAGATCACAGTTTAATTTCTTAGTATGCGTATAATCAAAATTCGGAATATTATTTTTATTTTGTTAATATTTGGAATTCGCGATCAACATCCGTGCCGTATCCATTGATTTAATGTGCAGCGAGCAGAGACAAAACCTGTTCGTTTAGCACTTCATATGCGACTAAAATACTACGAAGTAAAATGCTTACTCAACAACCCCCAACCACAATATAAGCAATATCTTGCTTATACACACACGCACACTTACATAACAGTGGATGTGTACAGTACGCGTCATTTAATTAGAAACGCTATTCATTTTATTATTTTTGTTCATTCATTTTTAATTTTTATTCTAATAAACTGGGATTACAGTTTTCCCCACATTCATAACATTCAATAATACTGAACTGAAAATTCTTAAAAAATTTTGTTGACATAATATGATTTTCATAAGTAATTGTTCATATTCTAAGATGTTCTGAGGCCTCTATACAAGAGTTTGTGCCTAACATTACCCCAATGCATCCATTGGGCAAATATATATACATATATCACGATTAAGTATGTATTTGTGTGCTTTTTGCTTGATTGAATATTTTTAAAGTCGAAGCAATTCATTACGCGTTGTGTCATTCTAATTTAACATTTATCTGTATCACGTTCGGCAATCCGTACACTGCTGATGCGTTAGAGGGGCGAGCAATCCCATAAAATATTAATAAATCCGTTATCTCAAAGCAAACAAAAGGGAAAAAGGAATACAAGGCTACACTCTCTATTCATATAAATACTTCCATACATACATATGTATGTATGAATGTATGTACATACATATACATTTTGTGTATAAATGCATAGGTGTATATACAGTGGCTCCAACGCCAAATCGGACAAGCCTTTTAAATTATTTCAATGTGATTTTTAGTTAGCATTAAGTCACTTATATTAAGTTTTAACATTTTTCCTTAATTCTATGAAGTATGTATTGTTGTCATGAGCAAGATTCTGGATAAAAATGGGCTGCAAAATAGGTAGGTTCATTCCACATGAAAAAAAAACCTATATAACATACTTTTTGCAACTAGTAACACTAACCATTCAGATGAGTCTCTTTGGTTATAAAATTTATATACATATGTATATGATACTCTTAATCCTTCCACATGAGGTCTTGAAACAGCACAAGTTGAACACCCCCCAGAAGGCAGTCTTGCCTAGCTAACATCAAAGTGGAAATTAGTGCTGGGAAAAAGATCGATCTAAAAACGATACATCGATGTTTTGATAGGTATCGAAAATATCGATGCTGCTAACTTCGATACTCGATATACCGCCATCTCTACATCGCCATCGCCATCTACACACTATACTTGGGTAAATCTAGCTCATTGAGATGAGCCAGCTCACTCGCTCTTTTTTGTGAAGTGAGCCAACTCACTCATTTGGCTCAGTGGCTCACTTGCTGATAGCTCAAGAGCCGATAATGATCGCAAGCAACTTGAAAAAACTGAAAAATACGTTACGCTTTAAAAATAAAGACACAATTACAATTTTTTCTTAAAAGTAATAGAACAAACTAATAAAAAATATATTTTGTAGCTTCCTTCATTGGGCATATATCAAAACTAAAATTAAAAATAATAAAAAAAACATCAAAAAATAAAAAAAGGCATTCTTTGAGATCCGTTCATTGGGATGTATTATAGTATATGTGTGTAGATGATATCTAGGCTATAAAAAAAAGGAAACGATTAGGTATACTGTTTGTGAATTTAAAACAGTACATTACATGCAACAACATCAGGCTTTCCACGTTCTTTGGTTTTAGCAAAGATCTTCGTTTTCGCAGTGAAGAATTGCGCTGGAAAAAATGCGCTCACAAGTGAGCAAGTGAGGCAAAGTGAGCCAAAGTGAGCCAAAGTGAGCCAAAGTGAGCCAAAGTGAGCAAGTGAGTAAGTGAGCCAAAGTGAGCAAGTGAGCAAGTGAGCCAAAGTGAGCAAGTGAGCCAAAGTGAGCCAAAGTGAGCAAGTGAGCCAAAGTGAGCCAGTGAGGCAAAGTGAGCTAGTGAGCCAAAGCACTAACCATACAACACATAGACTGGACAACTAGAACAAACTTTTTTCACGAACCAGATTTTGATTTGGCGTCCTAATCATCTTCGTATTTGCTCGGCTCTGCCATTTGCTGCTCGGGCAGCGAAAATATCGTAGTTGATTTTCAGTTCGCTGCCAGCGCTCGAACGAAATGATTCTATTCTCATATGAAGCATCACTGTGTGCTATTCTTTCCTTATTCACTCTCTCACTCACTCTCTTTATGCCTCTCATATATATATGTATGCAGGCACAAGCCAGCAGCGTACAAAAATTGAAATTTGTCCGCGAGTTGCGATTCGCAACGATCCCGTCTGCCTTTCTTAGTAAGAGTATGCCGAACTCTAAAACGGCTTTGCCATGCTCATGCAAAATTTTAGTGTTTTCGTGATTATTTTTGGGAAGGGTATGAAAGCGTGATGTACATAAGCATTACTTTTTCGCGACGAGCATGCACACACACAATTACTGTGTCTTGCTACATGTATGAGCAGTTATGTGACTGTGTGCTGTCTGTAGCAATTGTAGGGTCCAACATTTGCAGTTTGTTATTCTTGTAGACCTCGGCCTTAGAATTGTGGGAACGGTCTTAGATTTGTTCGACCTTGTAGACTGTCAAATCTACTTCCCCAATGCATATGGCATTTATGTTTATATGCATACATATGCATTCATTCTTATACATGTTTAATAAATAAAAATTACTATAATTAATTTAGTAACAAACCATTTCTGAATGGGTTATAAACGATTTAAGTGGATCTGGAAATTTATATGTACTGACAAATGTCAGAATACCTCATGTACTCATTATTGCCAAAATGATTGCTGCAAGCCGTAAAGGCTCATTTGACAGTCACTCTACAATTCAAACCATACAAAATAGACAAACTACTGAATAGCGCAGGTAGCAAGAGAACAAACTGCAAATGTTGGGCCCTGCAGGCAGCAAAAGTTTCGCACACAGTCACATAAATGCTCATACATGAAGCAACACACAGTAATTGTGTGTGTGCATGCTCGTCGCGAAAAAGTAATGCTTATGTACATCACGCTTTCATACCCTTCCCAAAAATAATCACGAAAACACTAAAATTTTGCATGAGCATGGCAAAGCCGTTTAAGAGTTCGGCATACTCTTACTAAGAAAGGCAGACGGGATCGTTGCGAATCGCAACTCGCGGACAAATTTCAATTTTTGTACGCTGCTGGCTTGTGCCTGCATACATATATATATGAGAGGCATAAAGAGAGTGAGTGAGAGAGTGAATAAGGAAAGAATAGCACACAGTGATGCTTCATATGAGAATAGAATCATTTCGTTCGAGCGCTGGCAGCGAACTGAAAATCAACTACGATATTTTCGCTGCCCGAGCAGCAAATGGCAGAGCCGAGCAAATACGAA
The DNA here is from genome assembly GCA_030914385.1 of Drosophila antonietae. Classification (NCBI taxonomy): domain Eukaryota; kingdom Metazoa; phylum Arthropoda; class Insecta; order Diptera; family Drosophilidae; genus Drosophila; species Drosophila antonietae. The sequence continues at coordinate 212,828 of JAUESO010000080.1, read as the reverse complement.
GATGATTAGGACGCCAAATCAAAATCTGGTTCGTGAAAAAAGTTTGTTCTAGTTGTCCAGTCTATGTGTTGTATGGTTAGTGGCCAAAGTGAGCCATATTGAAGGAACTAGCTCAGTGGCTCAGTTCAGTGAGCCATTCATTTTGGCTCACTCACTCATGAGCTACCCAAGTCTACTACACACACATATACTATAATACATTCCAATGAACTGATCTCAAAGAATGCCTTTTTTTTTATTTTTAATTTTAGTTTTGTTACATTCCCAATGAAAGAAGCTAGAAATATATTTTTTATTAGTTTGTTCTATTACTTTTAAGAAAAAAAATTTTAAATGTGTCTTTATTTTTAAAGCGTAACGTATTTTCAGTTTTTCCAAGCTACTTGCGATCATTATAGGCTCTTGAGCCATCAGCAAGTGAGCCACTGAGCCATATGAGTGAGTTGGCTCACTTCACAAAAAAGAGCGAGTGAGCTGGCTCCCCTCAATGAGCTTGATTTACCCAAGTATAATTTTAATAAGAAATTCATCTTTTGTTTTTATATGAAACCTTTGTTTTTTTTTTTTTTTTAATTTTGGGGGTTAAAATATTTTTATGAAAATCTGAGACCCATACATAATATCGAAATATCGATCTAGGTAAAGATCGATCTTTTCCCAGCACTAGTGGAAATAACAAAATGTCCATATCCATAATATCTACATATGTATGTATATATGTACATATAATAAATATATAAACGATGTAGAAGCTAAACTTAAAAAACGAAGAAAAAATACATGCACTTAGGATTTTTATAGATTACTAAGATATGGGATAAGTTATACAAAAAAAAAAAAATTAATAAATAAAGTCGTACTGCGTATCAAACACACTGATCAAGAATATATATACTTCATTGGGACGGTGACTCCTCCTTCTACCTATTACATACATTTTCACAAAACCACTATACCATTATTCAAATTATATAAACAATTTATTATATAAAAACAAGGCTATTTACAAATTTGTAAACTTTCCATTTTCTGCTATAGGCGGTATCAATCCTTTAATATGATAAGTTGGCAACACTGGGCATCGACATGTGTTGTATAGTTAGAGATCATACGAAAGCACAAGAAGTGGTCGACAATATTTACATATTTACAATATTTATATTTATTGTATATTCTGCGAAAAGTTTGTAACTTATAAAATATGTTGGAGTAATGAATATGCTAACATATGGTATTTGGACTTAAATATATTCTGATTTATGGCTATAAGCTATTTAAAATTATTATGAGCTAAGAATATTCTAGATATATGTAGCTTGAAATATGCTAATCGTTCAACACTGGTATATATGTATGTACATATGTAAACGTGAATGTGCTTTCTTATATATGTACATATATAAGTATGTATTTACATACATATGTATGTACATATTTTTGTTACAGCTTCAAGCAACAAAAAGCGACTCATCTGTGAAAGTATGATAGAAGTGTAAACAGTCTTTGTGAGAGTTAATTAGTTGTACACCAGTTTAAGTTTGCATTCATGCATATTCATATGTACATACATATGTACATATGTATGTATGTATGCATATCTTACAAATCCTGGCACTGTGTAAATATCCATATATGTACATATGTACATTTACCTGCAATGCAATATGTACGTTCATACATATGTACATATGTATGTATACATATGTATGTATATGTATGTATGTATGTCTGTTGATGAGGTGGCTCACACCTTCAATTAGTCGATCTATCCATCTTCGTCTGTCCATCTGTCCGTATGTTTGAACGTGTCGATTTCAGTAGATATAAGAGCTAGAGTTTTCATTCTTTTTATACCCTGAACCCATTGAAAATGGGAATTCAGGGTATAATGGTTTTGTGAAAATGTATGTAACAGGCAGAAGGAGACGTCGCAGACCCCATAAAGTATATACATATGTATATTCTTGAAAAATAAGTTGATTTAGCCCTGTCCGTCTGTCCGTCCGTCCGTCTGTATGAACGTCGAGATTTCGGAAACTACAAAAGCTAGAGAGCTGAAATTTTACATGAACACTCGTATGTTAGTTACGCAGTACGAGTTTATTTTGTTTTTTCGATAACTCATCCCATTTCCAAATTATCGATAAAAAATTTTTTTATTTTATTATTATTTTATTTTTTACATTTTTTAGGTTTTTTGAGCATAACTTCTACACCGTTTTAGCTAGAAACTTAAACTTTATATATATAGATAGATATTATGGATACGCAGATTTTGTATTTTTCAGATTTTAGATGCCACGCCCCCTTCGTCCCCAATTTGAAAAAAGCCCATTTCAAATACTAGAGACTTAATATAGAATAGATACATTTAGATGCTATTAATTTATTCCGAAAGTTTCATGAAGATCGTCCATCTAGAAATGGAGTTATAAGCGTCCACAGTATAGCCCAACCCACCCCCAAGCCACGGCAGCAACTGCGCAGTTAGCAGAGCGCGAGCTCATAAGTCCGTAAAGAAGAAGAGTATCACTTTTTTGCAGGGTTCAGGGGATTTCGTAGTCGAGCAGTCTCGACTGGAGCCTTCTTACTTGTTATTCTTATTATGAGCTAAATTTTTAAAATTATTATGAGCTAAGAATATGCTAGATATATGTAGCTTGAAATATGCTAATCGTTCAACACTGGTATATATGTATGTACATATGTAAACGTGAATGTGCTTTCTTATATATGTACACATATAAGTATGTATTTACATACATATGTATGTACATATTTTTATTACAGCTTTAAGCAACAAAAAGCGACTTATCTGTGAAAGTATGATAGAAGTGTAAACAGTCTTTGTGAGAGTTAATTAGTTGTACACCAGTTTAAGTTTGCATTCATGCATATTCATATGTACATACATATGTACATACATATGTACATATGTATGCATATCTTACAAATCCTGGCACTGTGTAAATATCCATATATGTATGTATGTACATATGTACATTTACCTGCAATGTAATATGTAGGTTCATACATATGTATGTACATATGTATGTATACATATGTATATATATGTATGTCTGTTGATGAGGTGGCTCACACCTTTAATTATCCATTATCCATCTTCGTCTGTCCATCTGTCCGTATGTTTGAACGTGTCGATTTCAGTAGATATAAGAGCTTGAGTTTTCATTATTTTTATACCCTGAGCCCATTGAAAATGGAAATCAGGGTATAATGGTTTTGTTAAATGTATGTAACAGGCAGAAGGAGGCGTGGCAGACCCCATAAAGTATATATATTCTTGATCAGGGTGACGAGAAAAGTTGATACAGCCATGTCCGTCAGTCCGTCTGTCCGTCCGTCCGTATGTATGAACGCGTCGATTTCCGAAGATACAAAAGCTAGAGAGTTAATTCTTTTTGTGTTAGGTCCGTATATTGCACGCGCAGTACGAGTTTGTTTCAGAAATTCGATAAAATGTACATTTGCAAAGTTATCGATAAACGAATTTACCAGGAACCAGTTACAAAATTCTAGCTAATTCATCTTTAGAGTTAGAGTCTCCAACTCTTTGCATATATATAGGTACTAATTTAATACAATTTCGGTTTTTGTCAGATTTTGGATTCCGGTCCCCACTTCGCCCCACAATCCGCAAATGTGAAAAAAAATGCATTTCAAATACTAGAGACATGCAGTTTGGTTTGGCATATAGATATGAATATCATAATCATAATCTGAAGATATCAATACGATAGTCCATCTAGAAACAGAATTATTAATCATCAATCAAAGTTTTCTCATCAAAACCCATGCGACGCAGTAGCAAAGCAGCGAGACAGCAAGTCGCCTGCAATGCTTACACACAAATATGCTTACAAGCGTAGATCAGCGTCTATGTGTTGGCGTGGTTTTGCATGTACAGTTTCTTATGCGTGCAGAAACGAATCGAATAATTCTTAGAAGATGATTCGTTCGAAGAAGGGCTCAGAGGATTTCGTAGTCGAGCAGTCTCGACTACAGCTTTCTTACTTGTTATGTTAGGTCCGTATTACTAACCATACAACATACATATATGTATGTACATAGACCGGGCATGTGAACAAATATTTTTCACGCATCAGATTTGTGCTTTAGGTCCTGTTCATCTTCCTATTTGCTTGGCTCTGTCGTTTTCAGCATGGGCAGTGAAAATATAGTGGTTGATTGTTGTACACACACATTTACAGTGTATTGCTAAGTGTGTAAGCATTTATGTGACTGTGTGAGAAACCACTCTTGCTAGTAATACTCAGAAGGGAAGAAACGGGATCGTCGCGAATCACAACTCGTGGACAAATTTAAATATTTGTGCGCGGCTGGGTTGTGTCTGCGTAAACTTACATATATGTACATATATGTATATATGTATATATATATATATATATATTTGTATATATGTGTAAGTTTACGCATGTACTCTAATCAGAGGCATAGAGAGTGAGAGTAAGGATAGAATACCCCATAGTAATGCTTCATAAGAGAATGGGATCATTTCGTTCGAGCGCTGGTAGCCAACTGACTATCAGGATTCCCAAGCCGAAAACGACAGAGCCGAGCAAATACGAAGCTGATTAGGCTCTAATGCATAAATCTGGTGCGTAAAAAATAGGTTCTACTTGTCCGGCCTATGTGTTGAATGCCTAAATCGGAGGCGTGGCCGACCCCATAAAGTATATATCATGATAATCCTGATAATTATCTTTACATTAGGTCCGTGTGTTGCGCGTGCAGTACGGGTTTGTTCCATAAGATCGATAACTTTTATAGTTTTAAAATTATCGATAAAACATATTTTCAAAATTATATCTCTCATTTTTAGAGTTGCCTCGTACTGCTTAAGAAAACAAACGAGTATTCATGTAGCTTTCAAATACTGAAGATATGAGCTCGACAAGAGCATCCTTACTTGTTACTATTTAAATTCAGCTTTGATATGATTAAATTAAAATTTTATATTATAGTATCTTGAATAACCTAATAAACTTTATTATATATATATATTATTATATATATATTTTATCATTTCGGTATTGCCATTCATATATTTCTTTATATATACATCAGCCAGGTTAAAAAAGTAACGTTAAGAAATATACATGTAATATAATCTTTAATATTGATTACTTTTCTTAATTTTTATTCAATTGAAGTAATAATGAAAATTTTATTTTAATTGTATGTTTTTTTTTTTTATAATTACTACTGTAAATTGCGATGGTTCAAATAAAAATGGATGTTTCGTCAGAAATCAGAAATCCAAGTATATATATATATATATATATATATATATATATATATATATATATATATATACTTATATATAACAATTCAAACAGCTTGTATTCGATCATATGTTTGTAGCTGTACGCAATGTTAATATAAATCGATCGCTATCATTTAGAAGTATACATTTAAAAAGTCATTTCATATGCTTATTAAACTGTAAGAATACTTAATACAATATATATCACATGTTCTAAAGTACTAGGCTCTTTATTGAACCGAATGAAAAGTGTAACATACTGTGATTTAGTTTGCAATATATATCGAAGTACGAACACTTTAAAGTTAAAAGCCATGAAGGCCAGTTACATAAGAATAAAAATAAACTGTCTAGTTTTTAACTTCAGATACAAATGTAAAACTAATTTTAATGAAGTTCCTTGAATAATAAGGTAACTGCAATTCCAAATACAATTAAGTTATAATATATTTTTTAGTATTACAAATAATCTTTTTAAATACATATACATCCTAACATTACCGCACCATAAAATATTGTTAGAAAAAAAATAATTTTTATCGTAATTAATATTTTCTCAATATCTAGCAGACTTTCAATTTTTAAATATTTTTTTTTACAATTCAGTCATAGCATATGTCGATGTAATGCATACTTTTTACGTTATAACTAATATGAATCCAAATGATCAACACGAAGATTTCAGAGTAACTATATAGATGCTCGTGTAAAATCGACTTACATTTATCTTAAATAACTACATTCATTTTATATCTACATGTGTTCTTTTATTTACTTCACTTAATATGAGATAAATCGTAGTTTTTTTAATGTGTATATCAAACCAGCACAATAGAAACCAGCAAAAGGAAATTATGGAATTAAAAAGATTATTTTGTGTGTAAATTATTCGTTTCTATAAATAGTATACTTTTCGTTTGTGTCATTTGTTATTTGAGTTATCAAACGTAAACTATTGCTCACTTAATTATTATTGTATAAGGTGCAATATATTTAAATTCTAATGTCGTGCAACAAATTAATGTAAATAAATGAAAATTACGTTCAAATTATATTATGTATCATGATTTGTTGCTCTTGTTGGCACTTAATAGAATTATTATATGGAACGTAGATTTTCTCTGACCTTATTTATTTATTTAAATTACAATTAAGATGCTGGAAATGATGAAGATCATACCAGCAACATCATAAATAATATAATAAAGCACACATTCTTGTCAGCAGTTTGATGTATCCTCGCCATCTAGTGTACAGGCAACACTTTCAAGTTTACTGGACAAATGCATTTTTTTACAATTAGGATCCGAGTCCAGTGCGTCCATGATCTATGAAAAATCTTTTAAATCAAAGAACTTCCTTATGAAATTATATTACTTTACACACCTGCTCTCTGTACTTAGTTATATAAATATACAGTTCTTTTAAAGCAGCAATTGTGTCAAATTCTGTATTCTGTTGAACTGACAATTGCTGCATTGCTGTGCTCATTTCTTGATCACTAATTTGTGGAAGCTTTGCCACGTCGCGATAGAATTCCTTAACCATCCTTCTATAGTTTGGAATATCCTATTTAAAATAAAACAAATTATAAATAACGAGTGGATTCTCTTCAGTTCAGAATATTTGAAGTATTAGTTTAACGTAGTTACCTTTGCAAATAGAAGTTTATTGGATGGTGAGTCCTTGCCTAATCTGTGTTCCGCTGTTGAGCATGAATCCATAAAAGTCTGTGCAATGACACTCAGGCAGGAGTCTACTGAGTATGTTTTGTTTACGTCAAATATAAAGTCTGGATTCTTTATGAAGTTAACCCAAAATCTCAATGGCAAACTATTCGATTTCCATGCGTGTAAAATATCGGAATCGGCAATGTCATGACGTCTAGCTGCCTCATCGAGCAGGTCAAACAGCCATTTAACTGCCGGTGGAAGCTCTTCGTTTACAGTCAATATAATCGAAAAGAAATCGTCAACAAATTTCTGTATGGTACCCTTCGTAGCAAGCAAGCGTGTTAAATACACTTCTGGTATAGTTTTGTTAACTCTCTCGCTTCCATTTCCAATGTAGTGAGCGCCCCCCTGCGCTGATGCCAATACTCCAGATAGTGCCGAGTTTTTTATATTCATATAGTGATCGGGTATTATTGGCTTAACCAAGTGATAAAGCCTCGGTTGCTGAAGACCCGATTCAATATCGTTGTTGATTATTATATGAGTCTGGGAATTATTAATATAATAAACTGAAAAAAAAAAAAAATTAGTCAACCCATATTAATTGTGTGAACAAGAGTGCTCTATCAAGGAATGCCCAACTAGCAAATATTCTTAACTCTGAGTATATTTCTTCCCTTATATCACATAATATTCGTATCACATTAATATTCGGTTTTTTTATTTTTTTCGACTTCACCCGCTAATAAAACATACACTATTTGTTAAAATAAACAAGTAAGAAAGCTGTAGTCGAGACTGCTCGACTATGAGACCCTCTGAACTCTTCTTCGAACGAATACATACTATACATGTAAAAACACTCACCCACGCACGCTGATCTACGCTTGTACGATGAACGAGATATAATTTTATAACAGATTTTTTATAATTGTTTTTATCGATAACTTTGGAAATATAAAAAAAATCGAATTTCGTACTGCGCGTGCAATATACGAACCTAACACATCTTCGGAAATCGACGCGTTGAAACATACGGACATACGTCCTTATCTTAATCTTTGTCTCAGCGCGCACACAGCACACAGTGGTGCTTCATATGAGAATAGAATCATTTCGTTCGAGCGCTGGCAGCGAACTGAATATCAACTACGATATTTTCGCTGCCCGAGCAGCAAATGACAGAGCCGAGCAAATACGAAGATGATTAGGACGCGAAATCAAAATCGGGTTCGTGAAAAAAGTTTGTTCTAGTTGTCCAGTCTATGTGTTGTATGGTTAGTGCTCAAACGGTGTAAAAGTTACCGTCAAAAAATCGATAACTAAGAAATTGGATGAGTTATCCAAAAAAAAAAAAAAAAAAACAAAATAAACTCGTACTGCGTAACTAACATACAAGTATTCATGTAAAATTTACAGCTCTTTTGCTTTTGTAGTTTCCGAAGAAATCTCAACTTTTTTACGGGCGGACGGACAATATCTATACTCAATTAACGGTGCGGATTACAAATCGCACGCGTATAATATCCTGAACTCATTGAAATCGAAATTTCAAGGTAAAACGCTTGTATGAAAATGTATGTGAGTCAATATAGCCATGTCCATATTGGTACAGCCATACAGCCATGATTCCGTTGAACAATTAAATATCGTAAGCAACGAAACCTATACATACCATTTTTTTTATACTCGTGAATACCATAGAAAGTGCGAGATTATATTTTTTTGTATACCCTTAGCCCATTGAAAATGGGAAATCAGGGTATAATAGGTTTTTTGTAAAAGTATGTAACAGGCAGAAGGAGGCGTGGCAGACCCCAGAGATTTCATTCCGTATATTGCACGCGTAGTACGAGTTTGTTTCCGAAATTCGATAACTTTTATATTTCCAAAGTTATCGATAAAACACTTTATCGGGAATCTGTTATAAAATTATATCTCGTTTATCTTTACAGTTAGAGTCTCCAATTCTTCAGCATATATATAGATACTAATTTAATACAATTTCGGTTTTTGTCAGATTTTGAACTCAGGTCTTTAATGTTTCTCTAATTTTTATAGGTGGCAATGGGTGCAGATTACTAAAATAAAACTTACAGTTGTGATATGGAGCCTGCTGTTTACTGTAAGGCATATTGTAGCTCTCGTTTTGTCTGGCTATAAGCGACATAACAGCAGACTCTTTAACCCCGTAATGGAATAATGTATTCAAGCGTTTCCAGCCATTAATTGTCTTTGTAGTAAGGTCCTCATCCTGAAGGGTTAAATGACCACCGCGACCGTGACGCCACTCAAGGTCCACTTCGTGCACTGATGGTCGCATTGAGAATGGTGTATTTTTAAAGATAGCATCGAGTATCTTTAACTTAACTTGGGATATTGTATCCCAGTCATTGACGCGACACTGAACCTTCTCGTCCAGATCATCCTGTAGAATATGCAAAATAACAACTGAATGTGTGACCTGTTCATGAAGTAAACGTTCCTCGGATAGCGAATATCGCGCATCGTGCGTTATAGCATCAACAAGACCTTTCTCTACTTGATGTTTTATTGCTTTGAACAACAGGAATAAACTTGAGCCGGCATATTCTTTCAGATAGTCGTACATACAAATTGCAAGATAATTTGTTAACATCTTTTCTACGACACTCTCTGTTCGCCGCAACATCAACTGCGGATGTTTGCTAGCCAGTGATTTGTCGATGAGCCGCAATAAAAGCGACTTTAAAATCTCCGTTGCATACTCCATTTTGTTCATAAGAACGATCATTAGAAGTGAGGCAACATTTACACGATCGCGTATTGAAAATGATGATCGTTGTGTCTCTAAAGTTTCGATGAACGTTAACAGGAAGCATTTATTGCTTACCAACTGCTCAAATTGCATCATAGCCGTATCGTAATTTGTGTGCTGGCTATTGTCGCGTATTTTTGGCGAATTTAATATTGGATGATCCGACACGCCTGGAAAGAATACTTTCATAATATAGTTGACATGATCGAGCGTTGGTATGCCACTACTCTCAAGATCCGCTGTTAAGTCCGTCATATCAGTTTGTAGTTCGGCAAACGCCTGTTTGCATTCAGATCTTACATTACTCTCCAAGGTGATCATTTGGATTTGTATACGTTTATATTCACGTTCAGCTTGCGTTGACTTTCGCCTAAATATAATCAATACAATTACCAGTATAATAATCACTGCGGCCACGGTCAATATGATACCTAGCATGGCATGTGAGACCGAATAAGGTTTGTTCAAATCATATCTTAGATAACCTATTACAAAGCGCAAATTGCGACCGACTTTAACGACAACCAGTGGCAGATCTGCTGACTGTTCAATACCATTTTCATCGGTCGAGGCCGGCTGCTGTTCGGGCGGTATGCATAACAGCTGTGTAAGAGCTAAGCTTGTTATATTGCACTGAACAGTGCCGATCGTTACATTAACATCATACTCATCAGCCGCCAAATTAAGCATTTCACCCTCGATGACCAGACTGTCACCTTTATAAAACTTAATGCCATCATTTGGGAATGGCAGATATTTTGGATCACTCAAGTATACAATTGTGCTGCGAATTTCATGAAAATATTTATTCAAGTCACGCACCAACTGCACATTATCCATGACAAAACTAAGCTGCAAATTCAATTGAGTCTCATGTACCTTAACAAAGGCCGCTACATCCATGGTATTGCTAGCAAAGGAGCTAGATACTGTTGAGCCTGTTGCGTAAATGTTTAAACTATCATTGTATATTGCATTGCGTTTTCGTTTGAATTTATAATCCAATTTCTTTTCCATGGCATTTTTCAATAATAGAAATTGTTTATTTACTGGTGGAGATGGGCATTCCATTTGGCTGGAATTGATGACGGTGCAAGAAGTTTTGTTTATACGCTCATTATCCAGAAAAACCTCCAACTCAGGATTTTGTATTGAATCCAAATACATGCCATGTACAGTTAGGATGCGACCACCACTGGCAAAACTGCGCAATGGCTTTATTTGCATTATGCGGGGATCCTGTGTATAGTTAAATATCGAGCACGGCGGTGGTGGCATATTGTAATGATATGCTCCATAATAGCTACGAGATGTACTTATCAGATGTTGTTCCTCTTCCGAATCTGAATTTTTGCAAGTAAATGTTCGATTAGCTCCGTCGATAACCAAACGTAGAGAACGAATGGGCTCGGGCTGCGTTGCCTCTGATGTTATGCACGATAGGCGAGATGACGAGGCTTGCGTTACATTTATATGGCATTCGTACTCATCAAGAAACGCTCGAATGCTGGAGCCAATATTTAGATACTTTCCCAAAAGGGACAATTGGGTACCTCCAGATTTTGGCCCAACAGTAGGATATAAGCCGGTCAGCTGGACATTTTTAAAATGAAATTGAACACTCGACTCCGTAAAACCAGCATCATTTGCCACCTTAATGGGCGCAGACATCTCATGCAATGCTGCTCCCGTACGGCATTCGATCTTAACAGAGATTTGATAATTCACTAAGACACATGGCACTGTTCCAATCGATATTTTGCCTCTTACATCTTCCTCGCGAATGCCCAAATTGCTGCCCTCGATTGTAACTAACGTTCCGCCCTCCACAGGGCCTGACAATGGTTTTATGATATCGATTCGGGGTCGCGGACATTCATTTTGAATAAGAACATTATTTAAAACAGAACCCACATCATAGCCATGACCATGGCCATGAATTGTTGCTGTCGATGATCCACAAGTCTCATTGTATACACATGAACTGCCACACCATGCACATTGGTATTTGGGATCACGTGTTACACACAAACTGCAATCAGCGTGCTCTCGATGGGAACCAAGAACATCGCACTTGTACAATATGACCGTGGCAGTATCTACGTAATGTTGACGATTCCAAGTTACCTCAACCTTGGCCTCGTATTCGTGAGTATTCGTCTCATAAAAATACGGCGTCTTTTCGCACACAACAATCTTGTTGGACTCAATGTGAGCCGGCAAGAGCATTTGAGCTGCCTCAATTTGTATCGTACATAAATATCCAGCATGCGCACTTTTTGGCTTTGGCAAATTCTCAATTTCTAATCTTATCTCTTTTGGCACGCGCACTGGTAGCAAAATTGGTTGACGATTACGCTTTAAGTGTGGACATTGATCCTCTCCACTAATTGCATTTTCCATGTTACGACACTGTTCCAATTTATGAACACACTTGTTATCAAAAATGCACCAATTGCAACCCCACGAACTTCGTACGCATGACTGACAATTACCATGATGCGAACAATCAAAAAATGCAAAAGAGCGCGACACGAAATCTTTATTAGTCTCTGAGCTACGCACAGACAGTGGGACCAACACATGATCCATATTAACAGCAATGATTGGTCTTTGATCGATTGGCGGCGTACCACAGGCCAAACCATTCTCGAGTATTTCAGCATCAATTGGTGTCGAATTCCCAAATACACAACGATATTTGGCATTAAATGGTTCAGGCAAAGTACGTATTACAAGCTGTACTCGCGTTAATTCCGAGATGGGAATTTTGTCCGGCACAATTGATTCGAAATCGATGCATTGTTGACCGCTACCCAGTGAGAGCCAGCGCGATGCTGATGTATCCCGTTGACATGTGGAACGCACTGTGCAGCGTTTTTCCAAGGAACACCAGCCACAGAATGGATCCCTAGACTCCAGACAGGCTGAACAATTTGAATATACGGAACAATGTTCAATACGCAGTTTTGTTATTTTACGCAATGACAGGACATAAAGAAAATCTTTTTTCGGTGACATCATTGTGTTGGGTAGTATACGATTGCCGGCATCTACTACAATTTCCTCATACTCACCGGGCCTCTGACCGGACAACAAGACTTTTTTAATGGTACCGACCTCGGTGCCTAGAAACGCCAGTGAATGCTGTTGATCGGTTGTTGTTGTTGCTGTCACCGAGGTAACCGATACATTATCAAAATGGAATAACGCATGTGCCGATATTGGTGCAGCACCGCTAATTTTAAGTCCCACACTGCAGAAATTGTAAATGTTGCCCAAAGAGCCTGCATTTGGGCATTTCCCATCATTGATCGTACCAGATATATAGCCAAGATTCCGATCCTTATTGGTGCCATTGAAGCACATATGTATATTCTCAATAAAAACATCTTCAATGTCCTTCAAGCTATAAATGCACATGGCTGACCTGTTCTCTGGCTGGTCACTTATCTCTTTTGATGGTGAGAACACAGTCACCAGCACATGGTCATCTCGTTTTATACCCATTTGATGCGCCAATTTTTGACTGGCATGTGTAATCTTTGCATCTCGCAATATATTATAATCAATTTGCTCGTCCGTAGCAGTGCACTGAATGGTTATCTCTGTGTAGCTGTCATAGTTGGGATCTGTAATACAGATGCGTGCCAATCGCGTCACATAGCCTGCTTCTTCAGCCAGATGTGATTTTTTTTGGACAAGCACAAAGTATGCATACTCTGATGAATTAAATCCATAAACATAATTAACTAAAAAGTGATCACGATATTTCACATCGATGTTAATAATTGACTGCTGTATGGAAAATTCCGCATAATTTAAGTCATCCAAACGTCGAGAAGATATCGCTGGCACATCATGCCGATAGTCGCCAACATTAGTGAATGTAGTACCCACATAGAGTATATCCTCTTCTTTCCATGAATAACGCGACGGACCAACAAATGCATAAGTCGATGCATATTCATCATTGGCAGCCAATGGTACTGCCACAAATTGAGGAGCTGATGGAAATCGCAAAAGATTGTAAATCTCACAGGCACCTGAAAGGAAGAACGCCAAAACATAAGAAAACAAGTAAGAAGAAGAAGTCGAGACTGCTCGACTATAAGATACCCTGAACCCTCAAAAAAAAAGGCAATACTCTTCTTTTTACGCAGGTATAAGCGCGGGCTCTGCTAACCGCCCAGTGGGCCGGGCTATACTTTGGACGCTCATAATTTTCAATGGTTTAGGGTAAAAAAGCAATTAAGAAGGCTCTAGTCGAGCCTGCTCGACTACGAGATACCTTGAACCCTGCAACCAAAGTGGGTTGGGATATTCTTTATGCTTATACCTCCATTTCTATGCTGACGCTCTTCATGAAACTTTAAAAAAATAATAATAGCACTAAAATGTATCTATATGCCAAATTGCAAGTCTTTAGTATTTGAATTACGTTTTTTCCAAATTTGGGGGATCAAATATTAAATTAGTATGTATATATATGAAGAAGACTTGGAGACTCTAACTCTAAAGATGAAAAAGATATAATTTTATAAGTGATTCTCGACTAATGTTTAAATCGATAACTCTGAAATGAAAATAGTTATCGATTTTCTGAAACAAACTCGTATACCGCCTGCAATACACGGACCTAACAAAAAAAGAATCTCTGGCTCTTATAGTTTTCGAGATCATACATACGGATGGACAGATGGACTGGTCTATATCGACTCAGTTTGTCGCCCTGATCAAGAATATGTATACTTTATGGGGTCTGCCACGCCTCATTATGCCTGTTACATATTTTTAACAAAACCATTATACCCTGATTTCCCATTTTCAATGGTAATGTCTTGGGTTGGGGTGTAGTTACGTCATAGTTTGGACGCTTATAAATCTATTTTTAAATGGACAATCTTCATGAAACTTTTAGAATATAATAATAGCTATCAAATGTGTCTCTTTGTCAAATTTCATGTCATTAGAATTTACAATGAGTTTTTTTTTTCAAATCGGAGGCGTAACATAAGAAATCTGAAAATTATGGAATCTTCGTATCCATAATATTTATCAAAATATACAAATTTGAAGTCTCTAGCTCAAACAGTGTAGAAGCTATGCTTAAAAACCGACGAAAAAGTGAACACATTTTCGATTTTTATCGATAATAAGAAAATGGGATGAGTTATCGAAAAAACATCATATCTAACACACAAATGTTTATACAAATTTAATTTCAGCACTCCAGCTTTTGTAGTTCACAAAATCTAAATCAATTTTGTTTTTCGCGCCGATCACAATTGACTTGTTTTGTTGAAGGCTTCCAAATGGGTCAGTCGAATATGGACAAACCTGTATATACTATATATATATATATATATATATATATATATATATATACATTCTCTCGCTTGCAAACGCATGTGCAGATATGAAGGCGTCTTGCTGTCTCGCCTGCTCTGCATATGGACTGCATATATACTTATTTGATGAATACATCTTCTTGTAAATTGACTTTCAAAGTTTTGGATTATGATAATGACAATCATATGTATGTGTATACCAAACCAAACAGTATGGCTCTAGCATTTGAAATACATTTTTTATTTATTTGGGGGATGGGGGGATCGCAGCATTATTGTCACGCTGCCTCTGTTGCTGGCAGTGTTGCCATTTTAGCATATTTAATGCTAGATCTAGCATATTTGAAAAAGGAAATGCTTGAAAAATTATGAAAATGCATATAGCTTTAAATCTAGCCTATTTCAATTTTACTTTGCCTATTTGTACTTTTAATATCCTACATGTATTTTAAGATATTTTTAAAGACGTATCTGATAATTAGTATACTTTTTGTAAGTATTTTAATATGTAATGGAATTTTAAAATTATTTTATACCATATTTCGTTCAAAAAGTTTCGGTCATACTACTTTGCGGCAACTTGCTTGAGCATCACGTATAATATATTATATTTATATTGCCGAGCACTCGGCTATTGCTCAATTGACCATTTTGCTGACAAAAATAACCCTTTTCAGGAAATCGCTTCATTTGCCATAGGAATTGTGAGTCTTCCATGATCAAATGCTGCAATAGAAAGGATATTGTTGTCGTGTGATGATAGATTGACTTTATTAACATAGATCAGTATGTACTTAACAGCTATGTATATCTATAGCGTTGCCAAATACATATGAGCTAGAATTGTCATATCAACAGATATTCAGTCAAATCAACATAGTAAAGACGAAACTTAGAAACAAAATGAGTATAAAATCTTTAAACTCAGTATTAAATATAAGGTTTGTTTTATAAAATATTTAATTATTTTATGTTTATGATCCATACTCATGTACATTTTAAAGATATGGATTGCGCCGTCATGGCAAATGTTGCTACAATTATCAATTGGCACAAGGATATTTAAATTTAATTCGAACGAGTGAGAATTATACTAATTCAAATGATTACGATTTGGGTGAAATTTTAACACAATTAGAAATATATATTTTTTGGGTTGTTTTATTTATAGCTTATTTTTAAGCCTATTTTTTTTTTAGTTTCTGCTTATTATAGCCTGTATTTTTGTGAAATTTAGCATATTTTGACGCTCAAAATCTGGCACCACTGGTTGCTGGACCGCGAGGGTTTTGCTGCCATAACTTCTTTGATTAATAATTCTGTTTCTAGACGGACAATCGTATTCAACTGCTTAGATTATGAGCATGACATTAATATCTATCTGCTAAACTAAACTGTATGTCTCTAGTAGAGGTGGGCATGGGCTGGGTTTGTGCCGGGTACCCCTGGGTATGGGCTGAAAAATCAAGTTTCGGGTTGGGTGCGGGTTACGTCGCTCAACCCGCTTTACCCGACACAATTTGGAAATGTGATAACGCATTTGTGAAATGTTTTAATACAGTCGAGTCTCGATAATTCGTACCCCGCTAAATCGAAAACCTCAATAATTCGTTAGAAACTACTGGTCCCTTGAAAAAACTCCGTTAATTCGCAAAAATCCCATACATTTTGGTCCCCTCGTTAATTCGTAATTTTTCTGACTACTCGGCCATGATATTGCCTCTTATGATTCGTTTCGAAACCTCTTATAATTCGTAATTTCGTTTCGTAACCTCTTGTAATTCGTAATTCTTGATTTTGCTGGAAGTTAAACTACCGTTAGGTCTCGCAGACTATTATACATGGCGCCTTTTTGTCGCTTCATGTGCGAAATTTCGTTGTTCTCTCATTGGATTTGCTCATTTTATTTAAAGCGTGAAGACGATTCGTAAAAATTTCAAGCAAACGTTCTCATAACATGTTCTTTTTTTTTCATATCATAATGCTCCAAATAATGCAATTGATCATTTAATAAGCTTGGTAAACACAATAAAAAACATAATTATGAAGAACATGAAACAATACAAAATTTTGTTAATATTTTTGTTTTGATTTTTGTTTATGTTTAATTTTGTTTTTAAATACATAATATTGAATTGAATGTGTATTTTATTTATTTATAATAAGTTAAAATTGTTAAAATGACGTGAAATATAAAAACCCCTTCAATTCGTATTTTGATTTCTTACACCTCGCGAAACCCCGGTAAATCGAAAACCTCTGTAATTCGTAAAAAAATTCGTAATAGCAAGGGAACCGAATTTTTTACGAATTACAGAGGTTTTCGATTTACCGGGGCTTCCATTTAACGGGGTGTAAAAAATCAAAATACGAATTGAAAGGGTTTTTATATTTCACGTCATTTCAACAATTTTAACTTATTAAAAATAAATAAAATACATATTCAATTCAATATTATGTATGTATTTAAAAACAAAATTAAACATAAACAAAATCATATTAACGAAAAATTAAGATTTAAAAAAGCTTGTAATTTTGTATTGTTTCATGGTCTTCATAATTATATTTTTATTGCTTTACCAAGCTTATTAAATGATTAATTGCATTATTCGGAACATTATATGAAAAAAAATAAACACTATGAGAACGTTTTCTTGACATTTTTACGAATCGTCTTCGCGCTTCAAATAAAATGGGCAAAGTAATGTGCATAAATCCAATGAGAGAACAACGAAATTTCGCGAGTCTGAGAGACCTAACGGTAGTATAACTTCCAGCAAAATCAAGAATTACGAATTACAAGATGTTACGAAATGAAATTACGAAGTATAAGAGGTTTCGAAAAGAATCATAAGAGGCAAGATCATGGCCGAGTAGGCAGAAAAATTACGAATTAACGAGGGGACCAAAATGTATGGGATTTTTACGAATTAACGAAGTTTTTTCAAGGGACCAGCAGTTTCTTACGAATTATTGAGGTTTTTGATTTAGCGGGGTACGAAATATCGAGACTCGACTGTATTTTCTTTTCTTAACTTCGTGTGCACTAACGATTACGTTTGTTATCTATTATCTCAATTATAATTATCATCACTAGCTATTACAATTGTGATCACTAAAAAAAAGAAAGCTCGGAGGAAAAAAGAAAAAGAAGAAACAAATTTTTTCGGGCGGGCGGGTTGTTTTCGGTTGCAAAATTTTTGTAGCTTTCGGGTGCGGGTAAAATTTTGCTCTTCGGCCCATGGGCTGGGTCGGGTTGGGTGCTCGACTACGAGATACCCAGAACCCTGCAAAAAACAAGTAAGAAGGCTCTAGTCGAGACGGCTCGACTACGATATCCCCTGAACCCTGCAAAAAAGTGATACTCTTCTTCTTTACGCACTTATAAGCGCGCGCTCTGCTAACCGCGCAGTTGCTACCGTGGCTTGGAGGTGGGATGGGCTGAAGTTTGGACGCTTATAACTTCATTTCTAGATGAACTATATGAAACTTTCAGAATATATTAATAGCATCTAAATGTATCTATAAGTCTCTAGTAGTTGAAATGCGTTTTTTGCAATTTGTTTGCGAGGGAGGCGTGGCATCCAAAATCTAGTAATTACAAAATCTGCGTATCCATAATATCTATCTAAATACATATATAAAGTTGAAGTCGCTAGCGAAAACGGTGTAGAAGTTATGCCAAAAAAAACCTTAAAAATTTAAACGAATTTTCAATTTTTTATCGATAATTCGTACTGCGTAACTAACATACGAGTGATATTTCAGCTCTCTAGCTTTTGTAGTTTCCGAAATCTCGACGTTCATACGGACGGACGGACGGATAGACGTACAGGGCTAGATCAACCTTTTTTTTTATGCTGATCAAGAATATATGGGTAATTCTCCAGAAAAAAAAACTTTTTGTCACGCTCGACACTTTGGTTTTTTGTAATTATCTTGAAAATGCATCAATTTTAGTGCTGAAAATGGCGAAAAAATTCTTTATTTTGAATAATAGTTAAATATATTGCTCTTGATTAGTACTATAATCAATTCGTTTTCAAGATAATTACAAAAAACCAAAGTGTCGAACGTGACAAAAAGTTGACTTTTCTGGAGAATTATCCATATATACTTTATGGGGTCTGCCACGCTTCCTTCTGCCTGTTACATACATTTAACAAAACCATTATACCCTGATTTCCATTTTCAATGGGCTCAGGGTATAAAGAAACATACGGACAGACGGACATGGCTATATCAACTCTTTTCTAGTCCCCTGATCAAGAATATATATACTTTATGGGGTCTGTCACGCCTCCTTCTGCCTGATTTCCCATTTTCAATAGGCTCAGATATAAAAAAAACAATTGGGGTTCTAGCTCTCTATAGTTTCTGAGATCGACGCGTTCACACATACGGATGAAGATATATATACTTTATGGGGCCTGGCTTGCCTCCTTACATACATTCAGCATAACATATAGCAAATACATAAAGGTACTATTCTGATGCTTATATTAACAAGTACCAGTGCTCTAGTTGCCAGTCCCCGAATTTTGCGTAGACCTGATATTTCAATTATTAATGTTTATGTTTTCTACATAACGCTTATGGCATTGGATATATATATATAGATAGAAGATCTTTATGAAATTTTCAGAGTAGATTAAGAGTATCTAAATGTATCTGTTTGCCAAATTGCAAGTCTCAACCTTTTGAAATGCGTTTTTTTCAAATTGGGGCGAAGGGCATAACATCTACCTAAAAATCAAATTTTTCTTTAGCTCAATCGTTGAACAAACTACGCTTAAAAATCGTAAGAACAACAGTAGACGAAATTTTCAATTTTTATCGATGAAGAAATCGAAAAACTGTATAGGTTACCTATACACGAGTATTTATGTAAAATTTCAAATTCGGACTAGGTTTGTCATATGTATACTTTATGAGGCCTGCCGCACCTGCTTCTGCCTGTTATATATATTACTCAACATTAGTGCAATCAAATTAGATATCTGTTGATTCTAAAATAATAATATAATACATACATAAATACCTAAATCAGCTACATATATTTTTTATATATCAGAATAAAATAAAATAAACAAATAACCAGAGGAAACCTCATTGCTTTTTGTCATACCTTGCCGTATACTACCGCATGAGATGAGAATGCCGTCGTTGTGAGTGTAGCTAACTACCAATATCTTATTATAGTTATTAACCAGCGACGTTTCCACATCCTCCGGACAGCCACCAGCATGGCACTGCGGTGCATCGAGCTTGGGCCCGGTAACAGCCTCCGAAAGAACTCTTAGATTTTCATTTAACTTTAGTATTTTGTTTGTGGCTCCCGCATAAAGGACGTCGTGAATATAATCAAAGGTAAGATGAGTGAAATAGTTTTTCGATTGGCCAATATCCAAGCCATTGGCAGCATTTGTGCGATTGCCAAAGCTAGTTTCCGTCGATGTTGATGTAGAGCTACCATCGAATTGACCCCCAGCCAAGCCTCCATTGTTGATAGGTGGTAGAACAAACTGAGCGACTATGTCAGCTGAAGAGAACACCTTCGATGACGGTGATTCAACATTCCTTAAATCTAGATACGAACGTGTTTGTGTATGTCCATGCTCAACTTTAATACAATGAATTGCACAACGCATTTGCAAAGTTAATATGAGGAATGCAGTCAACATAGAAATGGCACCATGCAGTCGGAAGAGTCGCCGCAACATTCTAACGATGAATAATCCTTTGACCACTAATATTTTTTGTTAGGTAAATTCAAAATGGTGTTCTTTCATAGAGAGTGGAGTAGCGGAGTAAAAGTGCTGTGCAATTTGAACGATAATAAAGCCAGCATAGTAAATGATTTCTTATCACATTATGAATTATACTATTTGCTGAACTTATTCTTGAATTACATTTCGGTTAAAACAATAATAAAAATATCTTTGTTATACTTCTTCAAACACGAACACACATATACAAATTGTGAAAAAAGTGTATACTTTTATAATAAAGCTGTCAAACTATCGATAAAAAGAAACGTTTCAATGCGATATTTAAATATTTGATAGATTAACTATCGATAGAAATAATGTTTAATTGATAACTAAATTTAACATATATTTAATTTAAGATAGGCATGTGCATTTTTGCAGAATAGCTAGATACAAAAATCTGATGAACATTTAAAAAAACTATAGATGAATATATTTACTCGATAAATTGGTAGAAAACCCGCCAACACAGACTGAAATTAAATTCCAATTAAAGAATAACTTGTTTCCAACGCTCAATCAATTATTCATCATTACCTGTTGCTTGGTTAATGTTAATTTTTTAAGAAAACAAAATAAAATATTACCCCAAATGAAATTTGGATTAAATTCATATAAAACATAAAACATAATAAAATAAATATATTGTGAGCATTTTTGATATTAACAGAGCATAAATGAGTCTTTTATAAGTCGCGTGACTGGTTCAAAATAGTCATATACGCGCTCATTTTCTGATTATAAATAACCCTCTGTCGGGAGGAAATGGTACCCTACCCCCGACTCTTCCTGATGAGTCGCTTATCATCATTTAAGTCATATCACTAACCATACATTCTCCCCCGACCCTAAAAGTAAAAACCCGAGCAAATACGAAGTTGAGGGGGCTCTAATGTCAAAAAATAAGTGTGCACATTAACTTGTTCCAGTTGTCCAGTCTATGTGTTGTATGGTTAGTGGTCATATTCATATTTCCAAAAATGTGCAACGATAAATTATACCTTATACCTTATTCCGACACTTGATCACTATTTTTTTGATGAATTGTTTTGATGAAACCTGTCCTTGCTTCAGATGAACTCTATTTCTAATCATCAGAATCGCTCGCTTGATCTTGTGTTCACAAATAATGATTCCATCATTAATGTATCGAGATCAAATCCTTTTTGTTTACCAGAGGATATTTATCATCCCACTTTAGAGGTTTCTTTATCTGTTAGGAATCCAATACCTGTGTCAGAAGCACCTTCCAATCGTAGACGTTGCTTTCGCAAATGCAATTTTGTCTTGCTAAACGAATTGATTAGTTCAGCTGACTGGTCAAATTTATATGAGTCGGTTGATGTTAATCTAGCAACATCCCTTTTCTACTCAACTCTAGATTCTATTATTGACGTATGTGTTCCCCTCAGTTGTAATTCGCCTGTTCTGAATAAGCCGCCCTGGTTTTCTAAGACGCTTTCTAATTTAAGAAATATTAAATCAAAATATTTAAAAAATTTTAAAAAGTCTGGTTCGGCTGTTGATTGGACTAAATATTCTATAGCCAAGTCTAACTTTAATATCTTAAATTCTCGCTGCTATGAGAATTATCTTGTACGTGTCAAAAGCCAGTTTTCTCGTGATCCGAAACAATTTTACACTTTTGTAAATTCTAAGCGTAAATCTTCTGGTTTGCCAACCTCATTTTTCTTTGGTTTGGAAAAATCTTGCGAAGATCAAGAGTCTTCTGATCTTTTTGCAAAATTTTTCCAATCAACTTATTCTTCCGATGATTCAATTAATTACTCAAACACATATTCCTTTTCTGAATCTTATTCAGTTAATACTCCTAAGATTTCAGCAGATTGCTTGGTTGCAGCCATTAGGACACTGAAATCATCGTTCTCTCCTGGTGCTGATAATATTCCAAGTTGTGTGATTAAAGAGTGTAGTGCTTCTCTTCTGTCACCATTACTAAAGTTGTTTAACTTATCCTTGGATACTTCGGGTTTTCCTTCAAGTTGGAAAGAATCTTTTATTATTCCGCTACATAAAAAAGGCGGAAGATCTGACATTTCCAATTATAGAGGTATTGCGAAATTATCTACAATTCCGAAGTTATTTGAATAAATAATAACCTCATCCTTACAACACTTTTGTAAATCGATTAGTCATCCAGCGCAACATGGGTTTTTTCAAAATCGATCTACCGCCGATTGATAACGACAGTTTTTCGAATAGAATGCAAACTGATGTTATTTATATGGACTTCAGTAAAGCATTTGATTCAGTTCACCATCACTTGTTAATTTTAAAGTGGGATCGCTTAGGATTTTCCCCTAAACTTTTATCGTGGATTTCATCCTACTTAAAGGATAGAACTCAGAGAGTTTTGCTGAGATCATCAATTTCTAAACTAATCTTTGTTACGTCGGGTGTTCCTCAGGGTAGTCATTTAGGAGCTTTACTCTTTTCTCTTTTTATAAATGACCTGCCAAGTTGTATTTCTCATTCAACTATGTTTATGTATGCAGACGATGTAAAACTTTGCCTCTCATATTATAGTCTACTTGAGCATGCACACCTTCAAGATGACCTAAATGCATTTCAATGTTGGTGTGAGGTTAATCAATTGCACTTAAATTACTCTAAGTGTATGACTATGACCTTCTGTCGAACTACTCCACACATTGTTGACTATAATATTAATAATATTTCCTTAAAACGCATTTTTACCGTCAAAGATCTTGGCGTTCTCTTTGACACTAAACTTAATTTCAATCTGCATATTTCCACCATCACAAATGAAGCTAAATGTGTACTTGGCTTTATTAAACGATGGTCTAAGGAATTTAAAGATCCGTTCATTACGAAGCATTTATTTATTTCACTTGTGCGCCCTATCTTAGAATATTGTTCAGTTATTTGGTCTCCGCAATATAAACTGTATCAGGATCGCATTGAATCGGTCCAGAAACAGTTTCTACTTTTTGCTTTAAGGGATCTAAATTGGGACAACAATTTGCGTTTACCTTCCTATTATAGTAGGCTTCTACTTATTGACCTGCCATCATTAGTTAATCGTAGTACAATTTTAGGTATTACATTCCTACACAACTTAATCATTGGTAACATTAACTCGCCCAGCTTGTTAATACGGCTCCATTTTTCTGTTCCTTCCCGATTTACTAGGAACTATCGCCCCTTACAATTACCACAGTGCACCACAGATTATTCATTACATTACGCTTTTCATGTCTTATGTGTTAATTATAATAATTATTATCACGTATTTTCCTCAGAACTCTCTCTTCCTCTAATAAAATCATTGCTTTCAGCTCATCTTAAAGTAGTTACTCGAAATGCCCTGAGTTGAGTTTGGATGCTGCTGACTTTTATATTTTCTATTCATATCTTTATTTTCTTTCTTCATCTCTAATTTTGTATTTTTATTAATTTTCTTTTCTCACTAATAATTTTTATTTTAAGAATTATTATAAATTGTTAGGTTAATATCATACCAGAGAACCTATAACTCTATTTTAAGTTTTCAATTAACACATTCTATTTTTCTTAGTTTCAATAGTATCACTGACCATTTTTGGCTGTGAATTGGGGCATAGCTGGCCGGTCTGGCAAATAAAACACCTCCATCGGGTTGGTGACACTATTGTTATTTTAAATGTTTTGTACTTCTGTTTAGGCTTTATGTTTATATAATTTTAATTTTCTTTAGTTTGACTCACGATTTGTCAACATATTACAAATAAATAAAATAAATAAATAAAAATAATTGTAAAAGAAATATATCAATGCCTCACTCAAAGCTGTAATAGCCATAATAAACAAGTAAGAAGGCTCTAGTCGAGACTGCTCGACTACGAGATCCCCTGAACCCTGCAAAAAAGTGATACTCTTCTTCTTTACGCACTCAGAGGCGCGCGCTCTGCTAACTGCGCAGTTGCTGCCGTGGCTTGGGGGTGGGTTGGGCTGAACTTTGGACGCTAATAACTCCATTTCTAGATGGACGATCTTCATGAAATTTTTAGAATAGATTAGGAGTATATAAATCTATCTATTTGCCAAATTGCAAGTCTCTAGTATTTGAAATGCGTTTTTTTCGAATTGGGGGCGGAGGGGGCGTGG
This sequence comes from Drosophila antonietae, assembly GCA_030914385.1. Classification (NCBI taxonomy): domain Eukaryota; kingdom Metazoa; phylum Arthropoda; class Insecta; order Diptera; family Drosophilidae; genus Drosophila; species Drosophila antonietae. Next base: position 187,800 of record JAUESO010000080.1, on the reverse strand, counting down.
CATCCAAAATCTGAAAACTACAAAATCTGCGTATCCATAATATCTATCTAAATATATAAAGTTGAAGTCTCTAGCTAAAACGGTGTAGAAGTTATACCCAAAAATCCTTTAAAATGGAAACGAATTTTCGATTTTTTATCGATAATTTGGAAATGGGACGAGTTATCGAAAAAACAAAATAAACTCGTATTGCGTAGGTAACATACGAGTGTTCATGTGAAATTTCAGCTCTCTAGCTTTTGTAGTTTCCGAAATCTCGACGTTCATACGGACGGACGGACGGACGGACGGACGGACGGACGGACGGACAGACGGACAGGGCTAGATCAACTTATTTTTTTATGCTGATCAAGAATATATATACTTTATGGGGTCTGCGACGTCTCCTTCTGCCTGTTACATACATTTTCACAAAACCATTATACCCTGAATTCCCATTTTCAATGGGTTCAGGGTATAAAAAGTTCACTGCTAAAGCGCCATCTAGCAAGTTTATATTCTTGAACCATGCTAGGCTAGTTTTGAATGTACATGTGTGCATACATATAGGAAAACCGCAGATGTCACGTGCTTTTGTTATTTGGGCAAACTTTCTGTTCATTATTTTCTGTTGACTTAACGGAATAAAATATAATTGAAACAAAAACACTTTCAGAAATGATGGTATTTAATATTTGAAATTAAAAAAAGAACCGCACTTATTCACAATTAGTTAAACTACCAACTGACTTTTAAAGGTATCAAATACAAAAGAATAAATAATAAAAAAAAAAGAAAAAAATAATACAAAAAAAAATTAAAAATAATAATAGGAAATTATTAAGGGCTTAGGCGAGACTAGAACCTGCGACACCCTAACATTCGTTCCATCTGCCTAGCCATCTACACCACGACACAGTAACGCAAACGAATGAAATTCGCCATATACGAAAGAAACAGTAAAGCAGTGGCTGAAAATACAAATACAATTCAAAGACAATTCTAACGCAATTCAAAAACAATTGTGATTCTTAGAATTTGCACGCAAAGCAACATAGAAAACGGCCCAAGATTTTTTGTGTGTATATGTGCACACGCATACGAAAATTGATTTGCATTGCTCAACGTTGCTTGCATTTCCATTGTTATTTTAATTGTATTCAAATTTTTAAAATATATAATGGAATGTAATGAGAGTTTCAGCATATGATCTACATATTCTATTTAACATTTTACGTTTTTTTAGAAATCATAACTCTTTTACAATTAGCTTTACATGCACAAATATGTATGTACGATCGCAGCCACACACTGATCTACGCTTGTACACATATACATACATACATACATATGTATGTATGTGTGTGTGCCCGCAATGCGTCTTGCTGTGTCGCTGCTTTGCTTGCTGCGCCACTTGGGTTTTGATGACAAAACTTTATAGATTAATAATTCTGTTTCTAGATGGACAATCGTATTGATATCTTCAGATTATGAATTTAATATTCATATCTATATGCCAAACCAAACTGTATGTCTCTAGTATTTGAAATGCATTTTTTACACATTTGGGGGTGTGGGGGCGAATTGGGGACCGGAATCTAAAATCTGACAAAAACCGAAATTGTATTAAATTGGTATCTATATATATGCAGAAGACTTGGAGACTCTAACTCTAAAGATGAATTAGCTAGAATTTTATAACTGGTTCCCGATAAATTCATTTATCGATAACTTTGCCAATATACAAGTTATCGAATTTCTGAAACAAGCGTACTGCGCGTGCAATATACGGACCTAACACAAAAATAATTAACTCTCTAGCTTTTGTATCTTCGGAAATCGACGCGTTCAAACATACGGACAGACGGACAGACGGACGGACGGACGGACAGACGGACGGACGACGGACGGACATACAGACAGACGGACATGGCTATATCAACTTTTCTTGTCACCCTGATCAAGAATATATATACTTTATGGGGTCTGCCACGCCTCCTTCTGCCTGTTACATACTTTTAACAAAACCATTATACCCTGATTTCCCATTTTCAATGGGTTCAGGGTATAAAAAAAGTAAATTCATAAAATATTCATACATATATATACAAATACATATGTATATGTATATATATATGTATGTACATATATATAGAGTGGCTCACAGCTAATTTGATACACTTCAATTTTAAAATGTTCTCTTGCTTTAATTCAAAAACTATAAATGATATCGCAATACTTTAAATGTCAATTTAAAGAGGGCAATTCCTTGTTTTATAAAACAAAAGATTTTATTTAAAAATAATGGTGTTCAACAGCAAAAAAAAATTTTGAGTCAATAGTATTTTCCTATGAATTTTGGTAGCTTATGCAATTTTCTGCATAAATTTATGGTAATATTATTTGGGTAACTACAGAAATATTAAGTGATTTACATATTTATATGACAAAAGTTATTTATAAAAAGAATTTTCGCGAATCGTGGACTAATTTAAAAAAAATGGAGGTTCTTGCCGTAGAAAACATATTACGGGCAAATAAAAAACCGACAATATAATTCCTTTGTTAGAATTTCTTAATTATACAAATGTTGAAGAAATCGTTGCTCAATTCGGAAAAATCCATTTAATAAATTGGGAAAAGAAAGAAATGACTTCTCAGTTTTGGGCCGAGGTCCTCAATTATAAGGATGCCGGCGGAAATAAAACCTTTCAGCAGTTGTCATTATTTGATATACACATACTATCGCTTCCTTGGTCGAATGCTGCTGTTGAACGCACATCGTCAAAACTAAATTGCGAAACCAATTCAATATTAAAGGTTTGAACGCAATATTACGCATAGGGTTGGTTTTTGAAATGATTAGTTACACTAGCCATACAACACATAGACTGGACAACTAGAACAAACTTTTTTCACGCACCAGAATATGAGCGTAGGGACCACTCAACTTCGTATTTTTTCGGTTTGGGCAATTCAGGCTCGGGCAGTCAAAATATGACCCGACGAATTTATTGCGTTGCAAGCGCTCAACCGGGCATGGTCATATTTTCATATGAGCACATTCTATGTGCTATTTTTCTTTACTCTCCCTATCTCTTTTTTCTCTCTCACTCTCACTCTATGCGAGCAAAAGCCAGCAGCCCACAAGAATTGAAATTTGTTCGCGAGTGGCGATTCACGACGATCCCATCTGCCCTTCTTAGTAAGAGTATGCCGAACTCTTAAACGGCTTTGCAAAATATTAGTGTTTTCTTAATAATTTTTGGGAAGGGTATGAAAACGCTGATGTGCATAAGCATTACTTTTTCGCGATGAGCATGCACACCAGTGTTGCCATCTTTTCGCCGAAAAAACAGGACAGTTGACACAAAAAAGAGGACAAAAAAGGGACAAAATATTTTTGAAAAGGTCAAAAAACCGGATAACATTTTTTTCTATTTTTAAAAATGGAATTTGATTTTAATTTCTCTTTAAAAGGTGTAGCACCTCATCAAAATTTACATTTTCTTTGTTGAATGTATTATTTGTGCCAATTTGGCGTACACAATTTGCAGGTAACTTATTGTAGTTTTGGCAACATTTGCCGTTCCGATGTAGTCCAAACCTAATCCAAAGATAATATATTTAAATGTATGTAATTGTTAACTAGTAAAACCAACCTGATTGCTAAAATAGAATTTAAGGTATCAATATGCAGCTTGTTCCTTAATTAGCTTTTCCACCTCAGCATTTGACCACGGCAACGACAGCAAAGTGATAACAAATGCACCCAGGTCCGAAAAGTTTTTGTTTCCTGCTGAGTCTGTGTGGTTCTGAACTTCAGTTCACAAAGATACGACACTTTCTTTATCTCTCCATTCTAAAAGTTTTGTATATAAACTGCACTTGCAGTATTTGCAAAATGCCTTATCAATATTATTGGGAATGCGGCTAATCCATTTTTTTTAATGGGTCGTTTACACCCTAAATTTCAGTTTGTAAATTTCCTTTGACATTTTTGTTAAACTTTTGAAAACATAATGATCGATCGATAAATATATTTTCGTTTACAGGGCTACAGCGTTTGAAACAGTGATACATCGTAAAATATGTTGCAATATTATTATTATTGTTATTAAAGCGATGATATTGATTTATTTGACAAATTTTATAAACAACCTTTAACAATTAAAAAGGATGAAAAAAGGTCAAAATTATATAAAAAAGGCATTTTTTCCGGACTAATTTCAAAAAGGACAGATCTGTCCGGAAAAAGGCCAAGTTGGCTACACTGATGCACACACACATTTACTGCGTCTTGCTACATGTATGAGGAGTTATGTATTATGTGTGCGAAACTTTTGCTGCCTGTAGCAATTGTAGGGCCCAACATTTGCACTAAGGTCATCTTGAAGATGTACATGCTCAATTGCGTTAGTACATCATCTGCATACATAAGTATCTTTGAATGAGAAATACAACTAGGAAGGTCATTAAAGAGTAATGGGCCTAAATGTCTACCCTGGGGAACACCTGACGTAACAAAGATCAGTTTTGAAATTGAATTTCTCAGCAAAACTCTCTGAGTTCTGCCCTTTAAGTAGGATGATATCCACAATAAAAGTTTAGGGGAAAATCCTAAGCGATCCAGCTTTAAAATTAGCAAATGGTGGTGAACTGAGTCAAATGCTTTACTGAAGTCCATATAAATAACATCAGTTTATATTCTATTCGAAAAACTGTCATTAACTAGGGAAGTGAATTCTAATAAATTCGTAGTGGTTGATCGATTTTGAAAAAACCCATGCTGCGATGGATGGACAATTGATTTACAAAAGTGTTGCACTGACGATGTTATTATTTTTCAAATAACTTCGGAATTACAGAAAGTTTCGCAATGCCTCTATAATTGGAAATATCAGATTTTCCGCCTTTTTTATGTAACGTAATAATAAAAGATTCTTTCCAACTTGAAGGAAAACCCGAAGTATCCAAGGATAAGTTAAACAACTTTAGTAATGGTGACAGAAGAGAAGCACTACACTCTTTAATCACACAACTTGTAATATTATCAGCTCCTGGAGAAAAGGATGATTTCAATGTCCTAATAGCTGCAGCCAATGAACCTACAGACACCCTTGGAACATCAATTGAAAAAGTTTCAGAGAAGGAAAATGGGTATGAGTTATTGAAGCAGTCAACGAAAGAATAAGTTGATTGGAATAATTTTGCAAATAGATCAGGAGAGACCTGATCTTCACAAGACGCGAATAAGATAATTCTCATAACAGCGAGAATTTAAGAGATTAAAATTTGACTTGACTATAGAATATTTCACCCATTCAACGCCGAACAAGACCTTTTAAATTTCTTAAAATACCTTGAATTAATATTTCTTAAATTTAAAAGAGTCTTAGAAAACCAGGGCGGCTTATTCGAAACTGGCGAAATACTACAGAGTGGTACACATACATCAAGAATAGTGTCTAAAGTTGAGTAAAAAAGTGATGATGGCTCATTAACATCAACCGACTCATATAAATGGGACCAGTCAGCTGAACTAATCATTTCGTTTAGCAAAACAAAATCACATTTACGATAGCAACGTCTTCGATTTGAAGGTAATTGTGATACAGTTGAGGGATTGATTGGAAATAGAGTTCATTTGAAACATAGAAAGGTTAAACAATTCATCCAAAAGATAGTGATCAATTGTCGGAATAAGGATTTACTAGGGTTGTTGAATATTTTTAAAATATCGTATCGATGATATTTAAAGTTTTGAAAATATATCAAAATGATATTTGATATTCAACTTTAAAAAATATCGATATATCGATATTTTCGATATTTTTAAAACTTTTTCCTACAATAACTTTACAATCCGACCAAAAAGAAAGAATAATAAAAATAACTATTTTAATATAATAATAATAATGACCAGTATTAAGTACTCAGAGTTTAATACAAAAAAAAAAAAAAAAAAAAAAAAAAAAAAACGCGTCTGATATGTGGGAATCCGTCATAGGACTTCGTGAGCCGCAAACAACTCATTTTATTGGCGAAGCAAGTCGCTCCAAAGGCACCTAGCTACCAGGGGCTGATCGTAATTGATCTTCGATAGTACTGGCATAGTGCCCTTATGAGAATTCCAAAAAATTATCGGATTGCTTTCCCAAGAAGTTTGTGGCAAGCTGCGTTACATCTCAAGTTCCCTCTTCCGCAATGTGTACTTTCAATATTGACCTATTGTGGTCGTTTTCGAAGCTATCACCTTGGTCTTCTAAATTCATCATAATGTTTTGATGTGTTACAACTTGTTTTTATTATTTTAGGGTATAAATTGCATTTTGCTGTTCCATTTTTGAAATCTGAATAATTCGTTTTAACCATTTTGATTCAGAATGTCTCACAATTTGTGTGACCAACGATATATCAAATATATCGCAAAAATATTCGATATTTGGGCAAAAAAAATATCACGATATAAATATATTTTTTTTGTATAAAAATATCGATATATTGATATTTTGATATATTATCAACAACCCTATAATTTACATTACAAGAAAAGGACCAAGAAGTGTTTGGAATATTAAAGTCCCCTAACACAAGAAACCAATCATTATCATTGGCATGTCCATAAATTTCTTTGATACTAGTTATGTGTTGGCCATAAACTTGTATATCAGAAGAAGGTGGGATATATGAGCATGTTATAAATAATGAACACGATGGGAGAGTAATTTTAACACATATAATCTCCACATCATGAAGAAAGGCAATAAAAACTCCACCTCCTCTACGATTTAAGCGATCAAGTCTATAAATAATGAAATTACTTGACATAATTTCACTATTATGAACACTCTGAGTTAACCACGTTTCAGTTAAAACAATTATGTCATGTACTAAACTGAAACTATTCATAAATATACTATTAAGCTTAGAGTTTATGCCCCGTACATTTTGATATAATAGGGACATCCGAGGACAAAATCTATTATTTATTAGTTTTTTGGAACAATTTTCGATGAAGATTGCACCGAAGGAGTATTAAGCGAGACAGGTGCTGATCTGTTCCGATTCTTCGGTTTAAATTCATGAACAACTATATGTGGTGGCCAAAATTTAGTGTCACATATAGTTGAAAAATATTCAACCGGTACATTTATCTTAAACGAAAAAATTTCACGGGTAGTCGAAAGATTAAACTTCGTTATAGAAACATTCGTAGAACGTTTAGAAGAAATAAATGCAGATATTGCTTCACATGTTGTGTCCGACGAAAGCCTAGACAAAAAAACTTGCTTTCGAGGAGCGACAACACATAAAGTTGGGACAGTATTGGAAGAATTAGTTGACGTATTGGTATTCTCTGTTTGAACAACAATTGGAGGAGAAACCAATTTTTGATCAGGGACAAGAGATTCAATAGCAACTTCATGCGATAAGGCCGTAGCCACAGGGCAGGGCGATGGAACACGAAGCGATTTAGGAGATGAAGACAAAACAGAGACACAAGGTGACGGTGGAGCAAGGGAGTTGGAGACAATGTTAGTACATAGAGTGAGAGAGAAAAAAGAGAGAGGGAGAGTAAAGAAAAATAGCACATAGAATGTGCTCATATGAAAATATGGCCATGCCCGGTTGAGCGCTTGCAGCGCAATAAATTCGTCGGATTATATTTTGAGTGCCCGAGCCTGAATTGCCCAAACCGAAAAAATACGAAGTTGAGTGGTCCCTACGCTCATATTCTGGTGCGTGAAAAAATTTGTTCTAGTTGTCCAGTCTATGTGTTGTATGGTTAACATACGAAAATGGGAATTCAGGGTATAATGGTTTTGTGAAAATGTATGTAACAGGCAGAAGGAGACGTCGCAGACCCCATAAAGTATATATATTCTTGATCAGCATAAAAAAATAAGTTGATCTAGCCCTGTCCGTCTGTCCGTCCGTCCGTCCGTCCGTCCGTCCGTCCGCCCGTATGAACGTCGAGATTTCGGAAACTACAAAAGCTAGAGAGCTGAAATTTCACATGAACACTCGTATGTTAGCTACGCAATACGAGTTTATTTTGTTTTTTTCGATAACTCGTCCCATTTCCAAATTATCGATAAAAAATCGAAATTCGTTTCCGTTTTTTAGGTTTTTTGGGTATAACTTCTACACCGTTTTAGCTAGAGACTTCAACTTTATAAATTTAGATAGATATTATGGATACGCAGATTTTGTAGTTTTCAGATTTTGGATGCCACGCCCCCTCAGCTGACCAGCTGATCAGCTGTGAATTTATTTAGGTTTAGCTAACAGTTACATGTGATTTTCAAAAGACCTGGGCTCAAATCCCGCTGGAAACTTTTTATTTATTAATCGAAAACTTCTCAATTTTATTTTTTAAATTCATTATTATTATTATATATATGTTAAAATGCTTTCTGCCATCTTAGCAATTACTACTAAGCTAATATATGCATTAATTATGCAGTTGGCCACAACAAACTTCTTTGCCGATTTACCACGCCCCCAGTGGGCGTAGACGCATAATTTTTGGCCAGTTCTTAGAAAGGGCCGAGGCTAACAAGACTGCAAAATTTGGTTGCTTACATTCCAAAAATGCGAAAATTACAGGGTATTTTTCGATTTGCCACATCCCCAAAGAGGCTGAAAATTATTTTTGGGTCATCGATAGAGGAGAACATTAGTAACTCAACCATCCAATTTTCAAGCTTCTAGCTCTAAAATATAGGATATATAAACTTTTGCGGTTTGCCACGCCCCCTGTGGGCGTAGATATATCTACCATAGCTTATTGATCTTGGGTTGTCAACCCGAGTATACATGCAAAATTTCAAGTCTCTAGTTTCAATAGGGTTTCAAAATATAGCACAATTTGAAAAATCACTATATATTCAGGTCCGATTTGCCACGCCCCCAAAGGGCGTAGACATATAACTTTTTGATCGATCTTCTTAGAATCATAAGATTAACTCGCATGCAAAATTTCAGCTTTCTAGCTTTAACGGTGTAGAAGATACGTTTTTCCGGATTTGCCACGCCCCCAATGGGCGTAGATATATCCGCCCTAGCTTTTTGAACTTGGGTTGTCACCCCGAGTATACATTCCAAATTGCAACTCTCTAGCTCATCATCTAGTATGATAACTTGCCTATGAGCGGAAGAGTTTTCCGATTTGAAACGCCCCTAGTGGGGGGATCGGGAAAATTTTTACACTTTATAATTCGGGGGCATATATGAGTATATGTTTAAAATTTCAAGTCTCTAGCTCCAATAGCGCCGAAAAATATTGCGTTCATACGGACAAACGGACAGACGGACAGAGGGACAGACGGACGGACAGCAAGACGGACATTGCACAAACCCAATATACTTTCTTCCATTTGGGAATAAAGTATAAAAATGCAAACTCAAATTCAAATTTGCTAAATCTAGCAACTTAATTGCTAAAATGGCAGCCCTGGTGTGCATACTTATGTACATATATCTGTATGTACGTATGCGTGTATAAATAAGAAAAGCTGCTGCAGTAACGTCCGGTATAATGGTTTGTGAAAATTTATGTAACAGGTAGAAGGAAATTTATGTACATAGCTAGAGAGCTGAAATTTAATATGAATACGCACGAGTTTATCTATTGGGTGAACTTTTGACGCTTATAACTCCATTTCCATGAAACTTTCGGAATATATTAATAGCATTTAAATGTGTATATTTGCCTAATTACAAGTCTCTAATATTTGAAATGCGTTTTCCCATTTTCAATGGGTTCAGGGTATAACAAGTAAGAAAGCTGTAGTCGAGATCGCTCGAATACGAAATCCCCTGAGCCCTTCTTCGAACGAATCATATTCCAAGAATGCTTCGTTTCGATTCTCCACGCGTAAGAAACTATACATACATGCAAAAACACGAGCACTCACATACGCTGATCTATGCTTGTACGCCTGTATCTGTGTAAGCGTTGCAAGCGTCTTGCTGTCTCGCTGCTTTGCTGCTGCGTCGCATGGGTTTTGATGAGAAAACTTTGATGATTAATAATTTTGTTTCTAGATGGACAATCGTATTGATATCTTCAGCATATGATTATGATATTCATATCTATATGCTAAACCAAACTGCATGTCTCTAGTATTTTAAATGCATTTTTTACACATTTGGGGGTGGTGGGGTGAAGTCGGGACCGGTATCCAAAATCTGACAAAAACCGAAATTGTATTAAATTAGTATCTATATATATGCAGAAGATATACAAGTTATCGAATTTCTGAAACAAACTCGTACTGCGCGTGCAATATACGAACCTAACTCAAATGAACTCTCTAGCTTTTGTATCTTCGGAAATCGACGCGTTCATACATACGGACGGACGGACAGACGGACATGGCTATATCAACTTTTCTCGTCCCCCTGATCAAGAATATATATACTTTATGGGGTCTGCCACGCCTCCTTCTGCCTGTTACATACATTTAACAAAACCATTATACCCTGATTTCCCATTTTCAATGGACTCAGGGTATAAAAATAACTGTTCAACATTTTTATGGCTCTTACTATTTGAATTCGTTATAAAACAACTTATTTTGGATGCTTGTAATGTATACTATTCACATGAATACAATAAGCACTGTTATTTTATTCATGTGTATAGTATACATTATTTATTTTCGATGGTACAGGTATTAAAAAATATCATTTAAAATTGGGAAGACACATACTGGTTGTTTTATTTGATTATAGCTAACTTAAAAAAGAAAATGAATGGCTTCACGACTTATCTAGCAATGATGGAGTTATCCGCTTGTATTACGTTTACAAAATGTGTAACTTTCGAATTCAACTATAAATTATTCTTAATATGACAAAATACGTGTTCGTTATAATGATAATATGTATGTTTGCTGCAAATTTGGTTATGTAATTAATAAATTTAATTCAATGCATAGTGATTTCAAATAATCGGTAAGAAATATCGAATTTAGGTGATTATAAAGACAAGGCTTAATCCGCCATCATGTAGTGATTCTCTACTTTAATGTAATAGCCAAGCAGCATGCCAGGTATAATCTATAGCACATCCAAAATCGATTCTGCTCTATTGCATCATCTGCAGGTACCGATTCTCCTCCAGAAGAGAGCTCAAAGATGTTGTCATATCGTTGATAATCAAATTTGTACTGGGTTGGGGGTGCGTAGAGCTGCTAACGTCGGGCCAAATGGGTTGATTGTTATTGTTGTACAAGGTTGGTGTAATTAGTGAAGTGTATCCCATCGCGATACCACTATTCGTCTCCATCCAGTTCTGACAGCTTTGTACATATTCAAGGGTTCGCTGGTAAGTATCGGAATGCATCGATCCCATACTGCTGGTCTGTTGGTCCGTCAAGATTTGATGTGGTGCTTCTCCATTACTAGATTTTGCTCCTTCTGGATTATGATTTTGAAATCTGACTGGATAACTGACGTTTGTATTCGCATTCCCATTCCCATTTATATTTGCTGTTGGTGACAATTGCGATTGGCTGACGACCCCACATTGTATCTCGTCAACATTGTTAAGCTTCTGATCAACTGGAATAATAGAAATAACATTTGTTAGTTCCGGAAGACTGGTCATCGATGAATCAATTATTTGATTTGAATGTGATGCCAATTGTTGTGGTTGCTCATAACTAAGCCCATCGAGTGGTGACAGTGGCTGAATTTGATCCTGAGTTGAGGCTGGCGCTGGAACTAACACTGGAGCTGGAACTGGCACATATGGATACTGTGGGGTCGATTCATTATTTGATCGTTGTGTACAGTAAACTGTGTGTTGACGATACGCATTATTGCGTCCGCCCTCTAGTTCGAAGTTTCGCTGAGAGTATGGGCTGCCAAGCGCTGACATCGTATGTCCTGATTGGGGCGACATCATCTGTTGCATAACTGGCGAAGGACAGTTGAGCACATTTGTAGGTGAATTGGCACCATTCGCTACCAAAGCAAGATATTGCGAATTGTTGGTGAATAATGATTTTTCATTAACGTCCGTCGTTGGTTTTGCCTTGGGCTTCTCCGTTTCCTTTACTAAATTAAGATACTGAAGCATCTCATCGGGTAATATTAGGTCTTCGACCTCATCCAAATTAACTTTTTCATTTGGATGATCCCGGGAATTACATAGAGCGGTCTCTTTTGTCCTTATCTCAGTGTCAGTGTTAATAGTGCAGAAAGAAGAACGATTTGTATTACCATGGGTGGCTTGAGAATCGAAAGCAGGGGATTTTATCATTCGCTCTATGCTCAGATGGGCCATAATCGGCTCCGACTGACGTCTATGATGATGAACACCATTTATCTCCTTGTCATTAGAATATTTTGAATTAAGTGGCGGAGACTGTAAAACATTTGGTATAGAAAAGCGTCCACCACTTTGACCAACTGTCAATTGATTTTGAATTGGATCCGTATTGTGGTAATAGCCAATAGTATCGTTCGATTGCAAGCGCTGTAAATGTGTTGCAATCAGATGAGAGGATGGCGGCGGTGGCAGGCTGTTACTGTTACGCGATCCACTTGCTGCAATATATTGCGGACCTGCATTAATCGGTGGGCCATGTACCAATGGTGAGCTATCATTTATAATACTACCGGGCACTTGAGGATGCTGCCCTGTAACCACATTTGACATTTGACTGGAGCGGCGAGAACAGCCTGGCGATATAGGATCATACAAAGAGGGCGTGCCCGAAGCCGTGTTATATACTGTACAGGCCCTCATTGTTGACATCGATGACAGCTGTGAACATTGGCTGCTACGTCGGCTCTGCATGCTGCAGTAATATGTGCTAGCATTTGAATTTTGACTATCTCGGCGCTGTTGCGCCTGTAACGTTGCTGTCGTTTGAATGTAACCCTGATGCAGAAGCTGACCGGTGACCTGTCCCGCAGCTCGACTATGACCTAGTGTTGCCTGACTCTGTACTTCTGTCGTTGTGCCCGGTTCCATTTTTAACTCTGTTATACGCTGATTCAGTTCTTTTATACCAATGGCGTGATGATGATGATTACTCTCCGGTATGTTGGACAGCATTGAATTGCTCGAGTTGATGACCTTGGTTTGTAGACGACTACGAAAACGCTGGCGTGGCAAATTGGCACATGGTGCAGTATTTCCATTACTCATATTAACCATTGCACGTAGCACGATTGGAAGATCGACTGCATCTACATCATCTTCATAGGGCCAGCACTCATCGAGGGTCGGCACCGAAGGACTTCTTAAATCATCCTGTCTGTATATGTTCATGACGCAATCTGACGTTGTAGAGGATCCCGCCTGCGCAACCAATAAGCCAGGCGAATTTGCATCGGACTCGGACTTGATGCTCGGGCTGGAGACACTGACTGGCTTGCCACCATGCAAATCGTCGCTGCAAGGACTGGAGTCAATATGCTGCTCTTGCAGTTGCTGGTGTTGAAGTAGCTGTTGTTGCTGATGATGCTGATGCTGCTGATGCTGATTATCGCTATCTCGGGCATCTCTGTGCTTTTCCCTATCTAGTCCGGAGTTAGCGTCATGAAGAGGCAAGCCTTTATGCTTCTTATTTGCATAGAACTCTGCACCATGCACGGTTTTGACATGCTTACGCAGAGAGCTGGGATCTGTGTAACGCTTTGTGCAGCCGGGTGCTTTACAGATATACGGTTTCTACAAATATATATTAAGTTATACATATGTATGTATTCATATTTGATTGATATGATCATTTGAATGGTACGATCAAAGTCGAATAAACTTTTTAAAATGTTATTACCTCATTGCTGTGAGTTCGATTCTGATGTTTTGCACGATCGCTCGCATTGCTAAAGGCCTTACTGCACCCCGGATACTCGCAGGTGTACGGCTTCTCACCTGTATGGGAGCGTAGGTGGGTTTTCAAATTTTCCAAACGAGAGTATGCTTTATAGCATCCTTCAAACTAAAACATAAATTAAAAAAAAAAAATTATATAAGCAATTTATCGTTCAAAGCTATGAAACTATTGCAAAACGCCTGGGGTAAGGTTCTACAAAACTTTAAGCATTTATAGCCAGTATGATCAAATATCTCTATTGATTTAAATTAAGAAAATGGTTATATATAAAGTTAGACATCGAAAATATAGATATAAAAAAAGGTATTTAGAAACCAATGTTAAATTGATTGATATGGAAAGTCGACAGCACTATTTTGGCATTCGCCCCTCTACTGTATACTTACCGTGCATTTGTGAGGCTTTTCCCCTGTATGCCGTCGCATGTGGACAACAAGCATGTATTGGGCTTTGAATGGCTTTTCCCCACGCGAGCAATCTACCCAGCGACAAATGAATGCCTTCTTGTTGCTCTGAATATGATCATTGTTAATATGTTTAACTAGTTCGTCCTGGGTGATGAACTCAACGCTGCAGTTGCGCCAATGACAATTTGTCTCAATGAAGTCGCCCGGCTCATCCTTAATGTCCGTTGTATCCGCCGTAGCACAATCGTATTCGTTTAATTGGTGATCTGGATTTTCATCGTGGCTATGCGTCCGATGACCCCCGCAAAATGACTTGTTACGTTGACGCCGCTCCTGCAAATTTGCAGACGCACTATCTGCCTCAACTTGAGCAACACTCTCCGACGTTGATGATGGTTGTTCAAGATGCTTGTTCTTGTTGCGATCCATGCTGTCTTCTTCATGATTCTTTATTGGGTTAGATATTTAAATCTTTTATTATTTGAGAAATCACTTTATTATATGAATTAATAATAATTATGGAAATCCCTATGTCCATGGTATACGTCTATAAGGTGTTTGCGAAAGGAAACATAGAAGGCAGACGGAGTCGCAGCGGACATCATAAAATATATATTTTCTTAATAAGCACGACGAGGTGCGCCATTTGGCTATGCTCTTCTGTCTGTACGTATAAATATTGCGATCTTGTGAGCCATTAGAGCTAGAAATTAATCGTTGGAAAATGTATATGACAGTGTTTGGGCCGTATTAGTGTTGATGGGTATTTTGCACTCAATGACGCCCGACAGCAACGTTCTTGCTTGTTTAAATGAATACACATTTAGAGCTAGTTATCAGAACATTCTCTGCTTACCTTATTAAAAGTGATTGGATTGCGATCAAGCAAGGATTCATCTGCTGCTGCACTTATCAGAGTGGAGGTTGGAGTTGTTGGCTGGCTGACCAAATCCTTGGATTTCATGGGGAAATCCGTTAAGCCCAACGCCGCGACATGGCTCATGGAATAGCTTGCAGCAGCTGCTGCTGCTGCTTGTTGGGGGGTTATGGGATGGAGAAGACCGGCACTAGCACGTAGGATGTGGGCCTGTAGCTGTTGTAGGTGCGGAGCATGAGCTATCGGACTGATGGCACTGGCAGATAGATGGCCATAGGAGCCGCTCGCTGCGCTGCTCGCCCGTGATCCATTCATGACCATCGTGGCCAAAGAGTTGGGCGAGAAACGTATCATTGAATTGATATCGAATGAATCCGAGTATGGCGATGAGGATAGCGCACGCTTACGGTTAATACTGGCGCGCATACTACCACCGCCCGGTGGACGCGGACTGCTCAAACGACCATTGCCATCCAGACTAAAATGAAAATCAGTGCTGGCCAAAGAGCCTGCGGCTGCAGCTGCCGCTGCTGCTGCGACTGCCGCATGATGTAGATCACTTAAGGAACCTATTCCTCGCGCACTCAAATATTCGCCAGATCCCAAACCCAATCCTGCTAAATGAAAAGCTGGCGGGCAATTGGCATATGGATCTATTCGTTTTTTTTTTTTTGTACAAACAATTAACCGCATTAGACTCAGCTACTTATCCACAAAGCACGTTACTTACCATGATAGGAGGCGGTGGGGCTGCTTCTTTGTATTGAATAGAACTGTTCCATGTAGCCAGGGATTCTATAGGCCGGATGAAAATCATGCTGCTGACCCACACTGTGGCCCTGAACATGATGATGATGATGATGATGACCCCCGGTGGCACCGCCGCCGAGAATTTGCGCGTTCGCAGTAGATGCTAAAGTGGAGCCCAAGCTGGAATCTGAAAGCGTCACAGGCATCCCAGAAGATACAGCAACTGGCACTGAGCTGCTGCTCACATCAGTTGTGGGCACCTGGTTACTGTTATTATTGCCAGGTGAGCTACTCGGTAGTACAGAAGCCGCCGCAGCTGCTGCCGCAGCCCGCCTCGACGCTAAGAATTGTAGTTCTGTATATCTGTAATGTAATGTAAATAGTAAGTATAAGAATATATATGTAGATTACTATTAATCTGAAACTTTTACATTACGCAACAAGTAAGATTGATATAGTCGAGACTGCTAGACTGAACCCTGTATAAATATATTACTCTCCTTCTTTACGTACGTATAAGCGCGATCTCTGCTTGCGTAGTTCCTGGCGTTGGTTGGACTATACTTTTGACACTTATCATTCCATTTCTGGACGATCTTCATGAAACTTTCAGAACGTAATAATAACATACAAATGTAGCTAAATTGCTAAATTGCAAGTCCCTAGTATTTGAAATATGTTCTTTTTTTAAATTGGGGGCGAACGAAGCATCCAAAATCTGAAAATTCGTATTCATAATTTCTATCTAAATATTCAAGTTTTCAACAAAAATCACGAATATTTATCTAAAATTTCAGTCCCCTAGCTTTTGTAATTTTCGAAATATCTCCGTTTATACGGAAGGACGGACGAATAGGACTATATGGACTTAGCTTTTCGCGCTAATGAAAAATATATATATGTGCATAAAAAGGCAACTGGTTTTCAGATTATGATCATGATAGTCATATCTATATGCTAAACCAAACTGTGTCTCTAGTATTTGAAACACTTTTTTTTTAATTTGAGTGTGTGGGGGTGAATTGGGGACTACCAGTCCCAAAATCTGACAAAAACCAAAATTGTATTAAATTAACTTGGAGACTCCAACTCTAAAGATGAACGAGATATAATTTTATAACTGATTGTCGATACTTATTTTATCGATAACTATAGAAATATATGAGTTATCGAATTTCTCAAACAAACTCGTACTGCGCGTGTAATATACGAATCTAACACAAAAACAAGAAGGCTCTAGTCGAGACGGCTCAACTACGAGATACCCTGAACCCTGCAAAAAAAAGTAATACTCTTCTTCTTTACGCATTTATTAGCGCGCTCTCTGCTAACTGCGCAGTTGCTGCCGTGGCTTGGGGGTGGGTTGGGCTGAACTCTGGACGCTTATAACTCCATTTCTAGATAAACGATCCTTATGCAATTTTCAGAGTAGATTAAGAGTATCAAAATCTATCTAAAATTGCAAGTCTCTGGTATTTGAAATGCGTTTTTTTTTTCAAATTGGGGGCGAAGGGGGCGTGACATCCAAAATCTGAAAATTACAAAATCTGCGTATCCATAATATCTATCTAAATATATAAAGATGAAGTCTCTAGCTAAAACGGTGTAGAAGTTATACCCAAAAAACCTTAAAAATGGAAACGAATTTTCGATATTTTATCGATAATTTGGAAATGGCGTGAGTTATCGAAAAAACAAAATAAACTCGTACTGCGTAGCTAACATACGAGTGTTCATGTGAAATTTGCTCAGCTCTCTAGCTTTTGTAGTTTCCGAAGTCTCGACGTTCATACGGACGGACGGACAGACGGACAGGGCTCAATCAACTTATTTTTTTATGCTGATCAAGAATATATATACTTTATGGGGTCTGCGACGTCTCCTTCTGCCTGTTACATACATTTTCACAAAACCATTATACCCTGAATTCCCATTTTCAATGGGTTCAGGGTATAATGAAATGGAAGCGTTAATACGTACATACGAACGGACGGACAGACGGACAGGGCTATATCGACTTTTCTCGTCACCTGATCAAGAATATATATACTTTATGGGGTCTGCCACGCCTCTTTCTGCCTGCTACGTACTCTTAACAAAACCATTATATCCTGATTTCCCATTTTCAATGGGTTCAGGGTATAACAAGTAAGAAGGATCGAGACGGCTCGACTACGAGATACCCTGAACAAAAACACTAATACTTTTCTTCTTTACGCACTTATGAGCGCGCGCTCTGCTAACCGCACATTTACGGCCGTGGCTTGGGGGTGGGTTGAGTTGAATTTGGACGCTCAGAACTCCATTTCAAGATCTTCGTGAAATTTCCAGAGTAGATTAAGAGTATCTAACTATCTATGTGTCAAATTGCAAGTCTCTAGTATTTGAAATGCTCTAGCTTCCGAATCTCGACGTTCATATTGGCACAGGTATGCAAAATTTAACAAAAATAAAAATTGTATTAAATTATTATCCGTAAATTATTATCTGCAAAAGACTGGGGGACCCTAGTAATTTTATGACTGATTAGGTAGAATGGTTACAGATTTTCTGAAACAAACTTGGTATGCGCGTACAATATGCTGACAAAGTCTTATATCATCTGAAATCGACGCGTTCAAGGATATGGACAGACTCAGTCTATCACCCTGATCACTCAAAATCAATATATGTATACACATATATGAACATATATAGAAGGTTCGGTAATGATAATGGTAATGGTAATAGTGAGCATCAAACTTTCGGTTAAGCACTTAGAATATATATGACATAATTTTCGCTTTAGTGAATTTCTATTTCTACGCTAACTGATTCGGACAACTGACAAAAATATACATACATATATATAAATTCCGTACGATTGGATGAGGAAATCGCTTACGAATTCAAATCAAATAGCAATGTTTTTTCTATTTTATTTTAATTTAAATATATGGAAAAGGGATATAAATATGGAACATAAACATTACCTTTTACTGAACATTTTTGAGCTACAAATATAATATCTAATAACTTCTACACAATGATAAAATATATTAACTTTTTAATCAACTACATAGCTTGTGGACTACATCATTTGATTTTTGCGAATAATTTGCTTCTCATTCTAAAGAGTTAATTGCTTATTAAAAACACTTCAGACACCTATTTTTTTTTTATTCCCTGAACCCATTGAAAATGGGAATTAAGGAAATGAAATGTCATGAACACATGAACACTCGTATGTTATTTACGCAGTACGAGCTTATTTTGTTTTGTCAATAACTCATCATCGATAAAAAATCAAAAATTAATTTACTTATTTTACGTTTTTTGAGCATAACTTCCACAACGTTTTAGCTAGAGCCTTCAAATTTATATATTTAGAAAGATATTATGGATACGCAGATTTTGTAATTATACTTTGTTCCCAAAGGGAAGAAAGTATATTGGGTTTGTGCAATGTCCGTCTTGCTGTCCGTCCGTCTGTCCGTATGAACGCAATATTTTTCGGCGCTATTAGAGCTAGAGACTTGAAATTTTAAACATATACTCATATATGCTCCCGAATTATAAAGTGTAAAAATTTTCCCGATCCGCCCACTAGGGGCGTTTCAAATCGGAAAACTCTTCCGCTCATAGGCAAGTTATCATACTAGATGATGAGCTAGAGAGTTGCAATTTGGAACAACAACAAGTAAGAACGTTGCAGTTAGGCGCAACTAACAGCGATATACTTTGTTCCCATAGGTGCATCTTATTTATTTAATAAACATTTAATTAACGAAGTATTTCGGCAATTAGCAAACGTACATGGCAAGCAACAAACGTTTTCCCTACACATACATACAGATTTACACATGTACACACTATACGAGTATACACAATTTTCTATGTATACATACAAAAGTTTGCATGCCAGAATATTCTAAGAATTGTGACTGAATTGGGAATTTTTCGATCGTTACTTCAGTTTTGTCAGAGACGCTCTAGCAATGCCTTATTTGGTTTTAGTTAACACAGATCATATTAGGTCAGTGGCGCTGATGGTAAACGCTATGCAAGCTATACTTGGGTGCGTGGGTTCGAATCCCGCAAAAAACTTTTTTTTATCTTCAAAAATTATTATTTTTCAATTTTTTTTATATTTGTATATTTATTATAAAATACGTGCTGCCAATTGATAATAATTTATAAACATACGCATATGAATTGTGCATTTAAGCTAAAACTAAAACAACTTTTCCGATTTGCCACGCTGCTTGCTTGGCAAGCAGTTTTTCTATGCATGCATATATGTATGTATGTATGTACACAGATGTTTGTATTTGTGTATACACATCCAAAAGTGTATACATATTGCAAGAATTTCGATAGTATTGTTTTGTTTTGTCACAAGCTGCTGATCAGCTGTGAATTTATTTAGGTTTAGCTAACGATTACACGTGATTTTCAAGAGACCTGGGTTCGAATCCCGCTGGAAACTTTTTATTTATTAATCAAAAACTTATGAATTTTATTTTTTAAATTCATTAATATAATTATATATATGTTAAAATGCTTTCTGCCATCATAGCAATTGCTACTAAGCTATTATATGCATGAATTATGCAGTTGGCCACAACAAATTTCTTTGCCGATTTGCCACGCCTCCAGGGGGCGTAGACGCATAATTATCGGGAAATACGTATCTTCTACACCGTTAAAGCTAGAAAGCTGAAAGTTTGCATGCGAGTTAATCTTATGATTCTAAGAAGATCGATTAAAAAGTTATATGTCTACGCCCTTTGGGGGCGTGGCAAATCGGACCTGAATATATAGTGATTTTTGAAATTGTGCTATATTTTGAAGACTATTGACACTAGAGACTTGAAATTTTGCATGTATACTCGGGTTGACAACCCAAGACTAATAAGCTATGGTAGATATATCTACGCCCACAGGGGGCGTGGCAAACCGCAAAAGTTTATATCTCCTACAGTTTTAGAGCTAGACGCTTGAAAATTGGATGGTTGAGTTACTAATGTTATCTTCTATCGATGCCCCAAATTTTTCAGCCTCTTTGGGGGCGTGGCATATCGAAAAATACCCTGTAATTTTCGCATTTTTGGAATGTAAGCAACCAAATTTTGCAGTCATGTTAGCCTCGGCCCTTTCTAAGAACTGGTCAAAAATTATGCGTCTACGCCCACTGGGGGCGTAGCAAATCGGCAAAGAAATTTGTTGTGGCCAACTGCATAATTCATGCATATAATAGCTTAGTAGCAATTGCTAAGATGGCAGAAAGCATTTTAACATAAATATAATAATAATAATGAATTTAAAAAATAAAATTGATAAGTTTTCGATTAATAAATAAAAAGTTTCCAGCGGGATTTGAGCCCAGGTCTTTTGAAAATCACATGTAACCGTTAGCTAAACCTAAATAGATTCACAGCTGATCAGCTGATCAGCAGCTTGTGACAAAACAAAACAATACAATCGCACTTCTTGCAATATGTATACACACTTGGATGTATATACACATATATGCATGCATAGAAAAACTGCTTGCCACACACCGTGGCAAATCGGAAAGCATAAATCAGTTTTGGTTTTTGCTTAAATGCACAATTCATATGCGTATGTTTATAAATTATTATCAATTGGCAGCAATCATTTTATATCATTATAATAAATATACAAATATAACAAAAATAAAAAAATAATAATTTTTGGAAAAAAATATAGCTTGCATAGCGCTTACCACCAGCGCCACTGCCATCAATTGATACCTGCTAACTAAAACCAAATAAGCCATTGCTAGAACGCCTTTTGACAAAACTAAAGTAACGATCGAAAAATTCCCAATTCAGTCACAATTCTTAGAATATTCTGGCATGCAAACTTTTGTATGCATACATAAAAAATTGTGTGTATACTCGTATAGTGTGTACATGTGTAAATCTGTATGTATGTGTAGGAAAAATGTTTGTTGCTTGCCATGTACGTTTTCTAATTGCCGAAATATTTCGTTAATTAAATGTTTATTAAATAAATAAGATGCACCTATGGGAACAAAGTATATGGCAGTTAGTTGCGCCTAACCGCAACGTTCTTACTTGTTTTTAGATTGTAATTTTTAGATTCGCCTTGCAATTTGGCACATAGACACATTAAGATACTCGTAATCTGCTCTGAAATTTCATGAAGATCGGCCATCTAGAAATGGAGTTATAACTTATAAGCGTCCAAAGCTCAGCCCAACCCACCCCCAAGCCACGGCAGCAACTGCGCGGTTAGCAGAGCGCGCGCCTCTGAGTGCGTAAAGAAGAAGAGTATCACTTTTTTGCAGGGTTCAGGGGATTTCGTAGTCGAGCAGTCTCGACTAGAGCCTTCTTACTTGTTTTGTTTACCGCGCTTATTAAATGATATGAAAAAAAAAAACGCTTTGAGAACGTTTGCTTGACATTTTTACGAATCGTCTTCACGCTTCAAATAACATGAGCAAACTAATGTAAATCCAATGAGAAAACAACGAAATTTCGCACATGAAGCGACAAAAAGGCGCCATGGATAATAGTCTGCGAGACCTAACAGTAGTTTACCTTCCAGCAAAATCAAAAATTACGAATTACAAGAGGTTACGAAAGAGGCAAGATCATGGCCGAGCATGCAGAAAAATAACGAATTAACGAGGCGACCAAAATGTATGGGATTTTTACGAATTAACGAAGTTTTTTCAGGGGACCAGCAGTTTCTTATGAATTATTGAGGTTTTCGATTTAGCGGGGTATGAATTATCGAGACTCGACTGTATATATATAGTGGGTAACATTAATATTCGGTTTTTTGTTTTTTCAACTTCAAACGCAAATAAAACATAAACTATTTACTCAAATAAAAAAGTGTAAATGGTAAGTTTTAGATTGAAAAATTACCTTTTCAGAGAGGTATACATAAAGGTATTATATTTAACATAACTAATAGAAATTGTACACAAACAAGAAAAACACCAGATTTGGCGTTACATTAATATTCGGTTTTTTCTTAAACAACTATCAAAATTCGAGTTTTACTGAAAAATTGATCATATCAAATCAAAATATTGATATTGTATCCATTAATTTCTATAATGTCCTTAAGAAATTTTGAAACATTGTTAATTTTTATACCCTGAACCCATTGAAAATGGGAATTCAGGGTATAATGGTTTTGTGAAAATGTATGTAACAGGCAGAAGGAGACGTCGCAGACCCCATAAAGTATATATATTCTTGATCAGCATAAAAAAATAAGTTGATCTAGCCCTGTCCGTCTGTCCGTCCGTCCGTCCGTATGAACGTCGAGATTTCGGAAACTACAAAAGCTAGAGAGCAAATTTCACATGAACACTCGTATGTTACCTACGCAATACGAGTTTATTTTGTTTTTTCGATAACTCGTCCCATTTCCAAATTATCGATCAAAATCGAAAATTCGTTTACATTTTTTAGGTTTTTTGGGTATAACTTCTACACCGTTTTAGCTAGAGGCTTCAACTTTATATATTTAGATAGATATTATGGATACGCAGATTTTGTAGTTTTTAGATTTTGGATGCCACGCCCCCTCCGCCCCCAATTTGGAAAAAAGGCATTTCAAATACTAGAGATTTGTAATTTAGCACATAGGTAGATTTAGATACTCTTGATCTACTCTGAAAATTTCATGAAGATCGTCCATTTAGAAATGGAGTTATTAGCGTCCAAAGTTCAGCCCAACCCACCCCCAAGCCACGGCAGCAACTGCGCAGTTAGCAGAGCGCGCCTCTAAGTGCTTAAAGAAGAAGAGTATCAGTTTTTTGCAGGGTTCAGGGGATTTCGTAGTCGAGCAGTCTCGACTAGAGCCTTCTTACTTGTTTTGTTGTGTCCTTGTAGCCGATTTTGGCCCGCTCTTCCTGCAGCCGTGTCTTTATGACAGATATTGTTGATATCGGCATTCTTTGAGCTTGGCAGTCCAACTTGATCCACAAATTCTCTATGGAATTGAGATCTGGGGATCGAACTAGTGTTTCCAAGAGTTTTGGGCAATCGCAAAGCAACCAGGACATGACTTTACAGACTTTATAGTTAGGATCATTGTCCTGGTACAGCTTAAATGTGTCTAAAATACCCATTTTTTCAGTCAACTGCTTAAAATTTTCTTTCAAAATGTCTTGAATAGTAATCTCGGGTCGTCATGCCATCTATAAAACCCAAATTTCCTGCTCCCTTGGTGGAAATAAAGCCCCAAATCAGCCTACCAGGTCTGATCCACTTTGGAGTAGTCTGAGGCTAGCAATATCCTTTATTTCCGCGTACGGTCAGAAACGAATGGATTTTTCATTGCAATTAAGCTATTGTACCCATGTGTTATTTCTGGTACACCAAATTTATCAAGCTGAATCGAGTTTTCTATAATCGGCAATGAATTCAGCTTTTAATTCTGGAGCACTTGGTCAAGGATTGTCTTTTACGTATATCCTCGGAGAGTAAGTTTTTTAGGCTAAGTAATTTGCTTAATTGAGGCGATCTGAAACTTCGGACGATGTCTTATTATTATTTAGCTTATTTTCAGAATTCAAACAATTTCAGCTAAACTTTGCCATCCAACTGCACCTGGAGCCCAAGTTTTCGCTGCTCAAACGATGAAATTGGTCCATTAAATGTGTCGTTTGTGGCTTTTCAGAGTTGCCGTGGTGCTTTGTTTTACAACTTTGCTAAAAAACCGAATATTAATGTAACGCCAAATCTGGTGTTTTTCCTGTTAATGTATAGCTTACATTAGTTATATTAATATTTTTTTAATAAATAGTTTATGTTTTATTTGCGTTTGAAGTTGAAAAAACAAAAAACCGAATATTAATGTTACCCACTGTATATATATATATATATATATATATACAGAAGACTTGGAGACTCTAACTCTAAAGATGAACGAGATCTAATTTTATAACTGATTCTCGATAAATCTAAAAATCGATAGCTCTGAAACGGAAAAACAAAACAGACGGCTCGACTACGAGATACCCCGAACCCTAAAAAAAGTATTATTTTTTTCTTCTTCTTTACGTGTCTAAGCGCGATCTCCTAACTGCGCAGTTGCTGCCGTGGCTTGGGGGTTGGGTTGGGCTATACTTTAGACGCTAATAACTCCACTCCTTGATAGATGATCCTTATGAAATTTTTAGAATAGATTGAGAGTATCTAAATATATCTATTTGCCAAATTGCAAGTCTCTAGAATCAAAAATCTGAAAATTAAACAAGTAAGAAAGCTGTAGTCGAGTCTGCTCGACTACAAAATTTCCTGAGCCCTTCTTCGAACGAATAATATTCCAAGAATTCTTCGTTTCGATTCTCGACGCGTAAGAAACTATACATGCAAGAACACGAGGACACACACACGCTGATCTATGTATGCTTATATGCCTGTATGTGTGTAAGCATTGCAGGCGGCTTGCTGTCGCTGCCTTTGTTGCTGCGCCACATGGGTTTTGCTGCAAAAACTTTATTGATTAATAATTCTGTTGATTTGATCTCTTCAGATTATGAATATGATATTCATATATATATGCTAAACCAAACTGCATGTCTCTAGTATTTGAAATAAATTTTTTACACATTTGGTGGTGTGGGGGGGAATCGAGGACCGGAATCCAAAATCTGACAAAAACCGAAATTGTATTAAATTAGTATCTATATATATCCAAAAGACTTGGAGACTCTAACTCTAAAGATGAATTAGATATAATTTTATAACTGGTTTCCGATCAAGTTTTTATCGATAACTTTGAAAATATACTAGTTATCGAATTTATGAAACAAACTCGTATTGCGCGTGCAATATACGAACCTAGCACAAAAGAATGAACTCTCTAGCTCCTATATCTTCGGAAATCGACGCGTTCATATATACGGACGGACGGACAGACGGACATGGCTATATCAACTTTTCTCGTCACCCTCATCAAGAATATATATACTTTATGGGGTCTGCCACGCCTCCTTCTGTCTGTTACAAACATTTAATAAAACCATTATACCCTGATTTCCCATTTTCGTATGTTAGTTACGCAGTACGAGTTTATTTTGTTTTTTTTTTCGATAACTAATCCCATTTGCAAATTATCGATAAAAAGTAGAAAATTCGTTTACATTCTTTAGGTTTTTCGGGCATAACTTTTTTTTACCCATGTGAGGGTGTGGGGGGAATTGGGGACCTGAATTTAAAATCTGACAAAAACCCTACCAAAAATTGTATTAAATTAGTATCTATATATATGCAGAAGACTTGAAGACTGTAACTCTAAAGATGAACGATATAGTATAATTTTATAACTGATTGTCTATACTTGTAGGGTCTGCCACGTCTCCTTCTGCCTGTTACATACATTTTCACAAAACCATTATTTTCAATGGGTATTGATTGATTACTGATATTCGATAAATGTTTAAAGTCGATAACTCAGAAACGGACAAAGTGATCGATTTTCTGAAACAATCTCGTATATCGCGTGCAATAACGGACTTAGCAAAAAAAGAATTAAGTCTCTAGCACTGATAGTTTCCTAGATCGACGCGTTCATACATACGGACGGACGGACGGACATATCTATATCAACTTATCTCGTCACCCTGATCTAGAATATATATTTTTATGGAGTCCGCCACGCCTCCTTCTGCCTGTTACATACATTTATACTCTGATTTCCCATTTTCAATGGATTCAGGGTATACAAATTTACTGAAATACTTACGCTAGGGGAAAGTATGTTGGTAAGGTATACGCGTCCATTTTAAATCTATTTGATCATTGAGATTGAATCAGTGAAATACTTATAGGTCTTCTTATTTACGGCATTTCTTCACCATTGCCGTCGGCACTACACCACAAATTTTTTTTATCAATTGCGGATGGATGGATCCATAATACACACATAAACGCAGGCAAACGGCACATAGTTACACATGTGCATATGTACACAAGTGCGCATGTGTACACTAAATGGATCTTAACACATACACACACACACACACGAGCGAACGAGTGTAGAAAGTACAATTGACAACAAACTGGCAGGAAACTTCATTAGAATTTCATTATTTTTAGCATTTTTGTTTTTATTGTCTAGACTTTCTTTGCTTTGAACGAGGGATGTGGCTCATATGATGGCACATGCGAATAGATACATACATGTGTACAGATGTACATCCATATATGATGGGTACATATGTATGCATATGACGCCCTCTATTTCTCAATAGGCGTTTGGTATAACTATTTTGTTTTTGTTATTTGCATATCACACATGCACACATGTACACACACAAATTGTCTCACGCACTGAGTATTGCTCACGGGCATCAATTAACCACTTAATTTGTACTAACTTTACAGCCAGGCGAAACTAAATTAAGTGTGACAAAGTCAATAGCGGACGTGTGCACGGCACGGCGTCTTTCTGCCGTGTTCATTCCGACCGGACTGATCGACAACAGCTCTTGCAATGCCTCGCTTGGTTTAGCTAGAGCAACGCGCGCTGCTCACGCACACTTACATATGTATGTATATACTTAAAACAACATACTTACTGCTACAGATTGAGACACAGATACAAATACACAGTCACATCAGCGCTGAAAACCGTACACACACACCCACTAAGAGAGAGAGGAGAGAGAGAGAGAGAGAGAGAGAGAGAGAGAGAGAGAGAGAGAGAAACTAGGGAGAGAGAGATGACGCCATAGAGTCACAAGTGTACACAGCCACAGGTCACGATCTGCTTGCTCTACGTCTGCCGTTTGCACACAGCCTTAAGTTGAGAGAAGGCGGGCAGTTTGAGGATGGCCATGTCGAATCTGCCACTCTCTCGAGCTGGTTGGACTCTCGCTATATCAGTGCTGGCATATCTTCAATAGGACCGACCATTAATATTTAACTTTTTTCGGGATCTGTGAACGAATGAGCGCTGACGAACATGAATATGGCTCTTTTCTTGCACATATTTTTCTATTTGGATGAGCAATATCCGATTCCTTTCAATTGCCGATCACGGCTGACTAAATGCCAGATTATTTTTTCGATTCTAAGGAGTAACTCTCGTTACCGAGCTGCATAAGTAACTCAACTATAAGTAAGTTGGGCTAGTTGGATCATGATTGAATTTATCAAGTATAAAAATGATTGTACCGATAGATCGGTCAATATATTAAAATTTTTATTTTTACCCATTTCCATTATGTAAAATATTTTTCTTAGCTACACGTTGCCAGCACTGACAAAAATTAAGCTGTTGTCTTCCTTTTCAGTTTTTAAACCGTACTATAGCAGGTACAATATCAACACACACACATGTCTACTGAGTATTTGCACACACACATGCATATGTACATACATATGTATATCTCCTCGTCGCCGGACCGACTTTAACAACTTGCTACTTGTTATGCAGCAGACGTGCCCAGACCATCTTTTAGGCGCACCCACATTGCGTCTGCACTGCGCTCTCTTGAATGCTGGCCACTCTCTAACCCTATCGCTATCTCTTTTTGGCTCTTTCATAACTTGCGTCTTGCTCTCACTCGCATTTTAAACCTGATCCTCTCACTTACTCCTTCATTCATGAACGTACTGAAAAGTAGTCGACGATATTTGTGTATATATGTATGTGGTCAATTAATGCAACAAAATGCTCTTTTTATAAAGAAATTACCCGGACGTATCCGGGTTTTGAATGCTCAGTTTACGTCATTTGAGCAAATGACCAACGATGCTTTTTAGGGCTTACTCTCCTTTGTCTTGATCTTGACCGAGCTGTGGTAAATTCCCGTTCATTACTTATATTATTAAATATACATATGTATTTAAATAAAAAAAAATTGCGTATTTGTATGTATGAATAGGTAAATATTTAAAAATACCCTTCAACAAATACATCGATGGATTTGTGTACCATTTTTAATCGGTACAGGGTATAATGGTTTTGTGAAAATGTATGTAACAGGCAGAAGGAGGCGTGGCAGACCTCATAAAGTATAAATATTCTTGATCAGGGTGACAAGAAAAGATTATATAGCCATGTCCGTCAGTCCGCCTGTCTGTCCGTATGTTTGAACGCGTCGATTTCCGAAGATATGTACATACATATGTATATGTAAGAGCTAGAGAGTTAATTCTTTTTGTGTTAGGTTTGTATGTTGCACGCGCATTACGAGTTTTTTTTTAGAAAATAGATAACTTTTATATATGCATGGTTATCGATAAAACAGTTTATCGGGAATCAGTTATAAAATTATATATCGATCATCTTTAGACCTTGAGTCTCCAAGTCTTCTGCATATGTATATACATAGATACTAATTTAATACAAATTTTCGTAGTTTTGGATTCCGGTCCCCCATTCCCCCCACACCCTTACATGTGTAAAAAATGTATTTCAAATACTGGAGACATTCAGTTTGCTTTGGCAGATAGATATTAATAAACATTTGATTACGATTGTCCGTCTAGAAACAGATTTATTAATCAATTAAATTATGGCAGCAAAACCCACGCGGCACAGAAAGAGAGGCAGCGAGACAGCCTGCAATGCTTACACACATATGTACATACATACATACATATGTACATATATATGTATTGGCGTACAACCGTAGATCAGCATGTGTGCGAATGATTTTGCAAGTATAGTTTGTTACGAGTGGAGAATTGAAACGAAGCATTCTTGGAATATTATTCTTTCGAAGAAGGGCTCAGGGCTTTCTTACTTTTTTTTTTTTTTGCGGGGTGTATGGTATGTTGTAGTCGAGCAGTCTTGCCTAGAGCCTTCTTACTTGTTTGAGTTATATCAAAGTATTCATGTCACAAAAATCTCATTTACAGAAATCGTTTCCCTTACAAATTTTACAGCTTGTTCATATTCTTAATCACAGTATACATACATACATACATACATATTCCTTATATTATCAACCCACCCTTTGTCACTCACACACACTCAGCTTCCACTGTCTGTCTCCTTTTCCCTCCCACACTCTCTTTCCCTGTACCTCCCTATCTCTCTTTCCCTCTCTATATAACTCAAGCTATCGATATTTTACACGAATTTGCGATTTACCAAAGAACATATGTACATACATATATACATACATACATAGGCCATCGACGCTATTGTAAATGTACATATGTATGTATTTGTGTTTCCCCATATTTATTTGAGACTACCAACATTTACAGACTGCTGCCACCGAACATGTGTCTGTACATATGTATGTACATACATACATATGTATGTACATATATACACTGATATGAACATACATATCCACATATTCACATATCACATGCCTGTCGGAAAGGTGTCACCCAAGCATTCTTCGTAGTCAGAATTAAATCATCATATGCTAAATTCTTTAAAGCAGTAAATCGATCTATTATTGTTACAATACATATGTACATATGTATGTACATATGTACATACATACATACATACATACATATGTGGGAGGTACAACATTTTTGAATGATTTACAAACTTTAAGTGAATTTATGTACATATAAATTATAAAGGTCTTAAGTCTTTCTAATACATATGCATGTACGTATGTATGTACATACATACATATGTACATACATACATACATATGTACAAATGTATATCAAACACATACTTTAAATAAAAATATGAATTAAAGGAAAGTGCATATGCATACATATGTACATATATGTACATATTTAGTCTATTTAGTAATTCATTGCAGCATTATTACATTACAAACCAATTACAATAAATAAAAAAAATAAAAAAAAAACATCATTGAGCAGTTTTACTTCTAATCTACATATGAAATTATAACTTGCAAATCTGAATATACATATGTACATACATATACATACATATGTACATATGTACATACATATGTATGTACATAACAGTCTCACTGAAAATAGCGATCTCATTTTTTTCTTGATTATTAGGGGATACGTAGCTGTGGTCTATTTACCTGGAAAGAGCTGTAAACAATTGTCAAAGCATACATACATACATAGGTAGCCAAAGAGCAAGAGTAGTTGGCAAACCTTTCCAACCTTCAGGAACCTGCGGCGCGGGTCACTCTTTTTTTTAAGAATCTTTTCGACTCCGGTCCAAAATTTCTGTTGAGAAGAAGAAACAGAGGGAGGAAATGCAGACAAAACAGGGGGACTGAAACAAAACTCTAAAATGCGCTTGCTGTGCGCTTAACGTTCTCCTCAGTTCGCATTTTATGTTTTCCTTTTGTAATTTAACGTCTTATTCAAGTCATTCCAAGATCTGTATTCTCTATGAAGAACACGAGAGATGCGAGCTCTGCTCCGAGCTCAGTTGAGGCTGCCTGCCTGCGTCTGGCAATGCCAGCATGCCTGCCTGCTGAATGTCTGGCGGCCTGGCTGCTGGCTGCTTGACTGCCCCTGCTTGTGATTGTAAGTCAGTGCTGCGCCCTTAGCATTTTTCCGGTAGCGTAAACTGTGGATGTGAATCTACAAGAATCTAAAGTTTTCTTAAATTTATATACATACATATTCCTTTCATATTTTTTTTATCTAGTTGTGAAAACTGTTAATCATACATATACACAAATAATTTAAAATCTCTATGAAGTTGTCTTGTTTTATTTCATATATAATATTTCTTTTGCACCTTCTGTTTTTCCGCTAGCTGCGTGGCAGCACTGTTGAAAATACAAAACATTGACAATCACGTTCACACTCACACACTTGCACGTATTCGTCTTATTTAACGAGGGAACTTCGTCGGTTCTCGGAAAAGACATAAAACCAGATATGCATGCATTTATATTTATATATATGTATATGTATATATATATATATATATATATATATATATATATATATATATATACACATATATATAGACTGTATATACATATATGTACATATATATGGCTTAATGTTGGGGTTTGTGTTTAGGTTTTGCATCAGCATTTAAGTCACCACACAGCATCTCCAATCTGCAATCGCTGATTGCAAGATACAACATATGTATGTATGGACATACATACATATATATGTACATACGTAAATGAAAACGTTGCGATCTTTAGAGCTTCAGCCGCTACTGTGGCTCATATATGTACATACATACATATGTACATACATATACATACATGTAAATACATCGATAATTGTGAAAATATGAGCCGCGAGATATTGTATACTATATGATTGAAACTGTTTTATGATATGTGCAGATTTCTAGTTGATTCAAGTCAGTCAAATTTTCGTAAACTGCTTCTGAATTGAAATGAATAGAATACATCAATCTTGACCGATTGAAGTAAGCGCGCAGATTGTTCATACTACATTGTACTGAATGATTCCCTGTTCACTGAAATAGCTCAGCTTAGTAATGTACATATGCACATGCATACTTAATGTACATTTAATATGTGTATGTATACAACATAAATTTACAATATATACACTCTTCTATGTATAGCTGTTCATAAATTATGTACATAAACTTGGCATCCAACAACTCTTTAATGTAAATACTCTGTTTCCTAAGGGAAGAATATATGTATCTAGCTGACTGTGTGTGTCTGTCCGTATGAATGCAATATTTTTTGGCGCTAATAGAGACTTGATATTTGGACCACATACTCATGTATGATCCCGAATTAAAATTAAGTGTAAAAATTTTCCTGATCCGCCCACTAGGACGTGGAAAATCGGAAAATTTATTTTCCCGTATTCGAGTAATGATGATGAGCTAAAGAGTTGCAATTTGGAATGTATAATCTTGATGACCACCTACGTTTTAAAAAGATATGGCGGATATATCTACTCACTGGGGGCAAATCAGGAAAAACGTATATTCTACAGCTTTAAAGCTAGAACGCTGAAATTTGGCATGTTAGTTATTGTTATTATTCCTGAATATCTATCGGTAAAGAAGATGAACAAAATTATATGTCGAAGCCCATTAGGAGCGTGGCAAATCGGACCTGAATATATAGTCATTTTTAAAATTGTGCTATATTTTAGACACTATTGACACTAAACACTTGATATATGGCAAATATACTCGTGTTGACAGCCCCAGATCAAAAAGCTATATCTAGATAGATATATTTACGTCCACATTCGTGGCAAACCGCACAAGTTTATATATCCTAGCTTTATGGCTAGAAGATTCAAAGTTGGATGGTTCAGTTACTAATGACCTCCTCTATCGATGACCCAAAAATAATTTTCCAGCCTCTTTGGAGCGTGGCATATCGAAAAATAACCTGTAATTTTCGCTTTTTTTTTGAGTATAAGCAACCAAACTTTGCAGTTATGTTACCCTCGGCTCTTTCTAAGAGCTGGCCAAAAATTGTGCGTCTACGCCTACTGGGGGCGTGGCAAATCGGCAAAGAAGTTTGTTGTAACCAACTGCATAATTCAGGCACACAAATAGCTTAGTAGTATTTGCATTTAACATAAATATGTTAATAAATGTAATGTGAATAGTGTTCAAAATATAGCCCAATTTGAAAAAAATGGGCGCAGATATATCCGTTATAGCTAACGAGTATAAATTCCAAATTGCAACTCCCTAGCTTAATTCCATAGTAGGGGCAAATCGGAAATACTTATAAAAATAAAGGTTCTATAAATTTACACAAATCTCCATTTAAATTTCAATGAAATCTTAAATTTGAGCGGCGACCTTAACGACTTTAAATAAATAAATTTAACAGTACGACTAAGGTACTTAAGACATACCTATGTATATTTAAATTTATTATGCCTAATGCCCCTACGCGAACAGAGTATCACGGATTGGGTTCCAACCAACTGCAACGTTTTTAGTTGTTTTTATCCCATCTTCTGCGGTCTTATAAAGACTGAATGACTTTATTTTCAATGTGACGAGGGCCGAGCTGCGGCCTGGTCTTCGATTTTAAGGGCTTAATTAGTCAGCAAATCGAAATCCCAAACCATGAGTATGCGGTGTGGGAATATTGCTCTCGCTCTCAAATCCAGTTTTGTTTTCATAAAAGCAGCAATGTGCAGCCACATATGTATATGTACAAACATTCATACTTATTTTTACAAAACTGCACACTATATATATATATATATATGTATGTATATATATATATATATAATAATATAAGTTGACAAGAGCATCCACAATATAAAATATTACGTACATATATTTACTTCTTTCGTTGGGTTTTTTCGTGGGCTGCTTAATAAGTAGCTGAAATATAAATATACATACATATATTTATGCGAAAATATTTATATACATACATATGTACATATTGTTTTGCTTGTAATTTCTTCCACGCTATTGAAATTATTGAAACATATACCCTCTTTTGATAGAGTCAAAAATTTCCCGATCCGCCCACTAGATGCGTGGAAAATCTTAGCAAATTCAGTTATCTCAGAAACCATGGTAGTTGAAGTTCTAGGTGAGTTGAAATTTTGAATATATACCCAAAATCAGTAAAATATGGAGGGCTTATCTACGCCCATTGATAGCGTGAGAAATTGGGAAAAACCTGTACGTCTGTCCATATGTGTGAACGTGACGATCTCAGAAACTATAAGAGCTAGATATTTTCTTAGAACCGTGTATTCCGCATATAGAGTTTGTTTCAGAAATTCGACTGCATACTGCCCGTTCTAAAGTTATCAATTAAAATCCTTTATCAAGAATCAGAATCAATTAATCTAGTTTATCTTTCGTGCCGTAGTCTCCAAGTTTTTTCATATATATAGATCATAATTTCATACACTTTTGATTTAAGTTAGTTTTTCGAAAATGTATTTCAAATACTAGAGACATATGTGTATGTGAGCGTGTATTGTTTATTATGCATATATGAAGCGAAGCGGGGGGTTCTCGGAATATCAGTTCTTCGAAGAGTTCACGGGATATCGTAGTCGAGCAGTTTCGAAGCTGAACCTAAAGTTATTATTTGTAGATACATATATATATATATATATATATATGTACATACATATTTAGTTCGACCTGTCTGTCTGTAAGTCTCTCTGTTAATAAGTAATACTATATACTATATTACTATATAGCTGTGAAGTAGTTTTACAATTAACAGTATCTAAAACAGTAATTTTTTGTGTAAGCTAATTTTTTAACTTAAAAAGCCTAAAAAATAAAACGTTATTAAGACAAAACAGTTCGATTAACCCATGCCGTAATCTCCAGTTAAGCCGCAATCGCAATCGTTTTATTTCTCTCTACTCCAACTCGCCCTATTCCACATCGAACGGCTCCATCTCCTGCATCATGTTGCTGACGCTTCTCTTGCTGATGAAGACATTATTATTTATAAGGCCAACCACAGCGAATGTTGCGTGGCTATCCATCGGTCTATCGCTGTGTTCGAGCATTTATATGCGATTGTGAATGTGTGTGTGTTTCGGAGTCTGTGCGTGTGCCTTTGAGCAAAACACGGTTTGGTGATCGTATGATATCGTCATCAACTCCCATTGTTATATTCACACACTCATATTTATTTGTGTATGTATATGTATTACGTATGTATATATAATATTATATATATTCCGCAAGTGTATGTATGTATATAAATATATAGTAGTATTCAATAGTAGTATCAGGAATAACGACACTGGACCCTATAACTAAAAGGAGCATGTTCGAAATGGAGGTCAAAATAAAACAAATACATTTTTAATCAAAACAAAAAAATAATATCTAAATTTTCACGTAGAATATAATATTCGTGCATACGAAGGTGACTTTTAGCAGCATTTGCTTTGCCAGTATTTCGCTGTATTATTCTTCGGCACGTCGTATGAGCGGATTGTGTTTAAAAGAGGACCAATATACCGTATTTTCGTCGCAATAACCGGACGGACACTATAAATGGAATCGTTATATTATATTAGTTTTTAGACTTTTGGATTTGTGCAATGTCCGTCTTGCTGTCCGTCCGTCCGTGAACGCATTATTTTTCGGTAGTATTAGAGATAGAGACTTTAAATTTGGAACATTTACTCATGTATGCTCCCGAATTATAAAGTGTAAAAATATTCCCGATCCGCCCACTAGGCGCTATGGAAAATCGGAAAATTCGGAAAATTCTTGCGACCGTATACTCGCTATTTTAGAGATAGAAGTTCAAACAGCTATGGCGGATATATCTACGCCCATTGGAGGCGTGGCAAATCGGACCTGAATATATAGTGATTTTATCAAATTGTACTATATTTTGAACACTATTGACACTAGAGACTTGAAATTTGGCATGTATACTCGGGTTGACAACCCAAGATCAATAGGCTGTGGTAGATATATCGCAAAAGTTTATATATCCTATAGTTTTAGAGGTAGAAGCTTCAAAATGGTTCAGTTACTATTTTGGAGTGTAAGCAACTAAACTTTGCAGTTATGTTAGCCTCGGCTCTTTCTAAGAACTGGCCAAAAGAAGTTTGTTGTGGCCAACTACATAATTCATGCTTATTATAATAAAAGTTCATGCTTAACATAGTAATTGCTAAGATGGCAGAAAGCATTTTAACATATATATAAAAATATTAATGAATTAAAAAAATAAAATTTATAAATTTTCGATTAATAAACAAAAAGTTTCCAGCGGGACTCGAACCCAGGTCATTTTAAAATAATATGCAAAATAATAGTATCATATTTTATTTTTATACTTTGTTCCCGAAGGGGAAAAAGTATATTGGGTTTGTGCAATGTCCGTCTTGCTGTCCGTCCGTCTGTCCGTATGAACGCAATATTTTTCGGCGCTATTAGAGCTAGAGACTTGAAATTTTAAACATATACTCATATATGCTCCCGAATTATAAAGTGTTAAACTTTTCCCGATCCGCCCACTAGAGGCGTGGCAAATCGGAAAACTCTTCCGCCCATAGTTAGGTTATCATACTAGATGATGAGCTAGAGAGTTGCAATTTGAAATGTATACTCGGGGTGACAACCCAAGTTCAAAAAGCTATGGCGGATATATCTACGCCCATTGGGGCGTGGCAAATCGGGAAATACGTATCTTCTACACCGTTAAAGCTAGAACGCTGAAATTTTGCATGTGAGTTAATGTTATGATTGAGATGATATGAGAAGATC
Organism: Drosophila antonietae; assembly: GCA_030914385.1. NCBI lineage: Eukaryota > Metazoa > Arthropoda > Insecta > Diptera > Drosophilidae > Drosophila > Drosophila antonietae. Next base: position 150,808 of record JAUESO010000080.1, on the reverse strand, counting down.
GATCAAAAAGTTATATGTCTACGCCCTTTGGGGGCGTGGCAAATCGGACCTGAATATATAGTGATTTTTGAAATTGTGCTATATTTTGAACACTATTGACACTAGAGACTTGAAATTTTGCATGTATACTCGGGTTGACAACCCAAGACTAATAAGCTATGGTAGATATATCTACGCCCACAGGGGGCGTGGCAAACCGCAAAAGTTTATATCTCCTACAGTTTTAGAGCTAGACGCTTGAAAATTGGATGGTTGAGTTACTAATGTTATCTTCTATCGATGCCCCAAAAATAATTTTTCAGCCTCTTTGGGGGCGTGGCATATCGAAAAATACCCTGTAATTTTCGCATTTTTGGAATGTAAGCAACCAAATTTTGCAGTCATGTTAGCCTCGGCCCTTTCTAAGAACTGGTCAAAAATTATGCGTCTACGCCCCCTGGAGGCGTGGCAAATCGGCAAAGAAATTTGTTGTGGCCAACTGCATAATTCATGCATATAATAGCTTAGTAGCAATTGCTAAGATGGCAGAAAGCATTTTAACATAAATATAATAATATTAATGAATTTAAAAAATAAAATTGATAAGTTTTCGATTAATAAATAAAAAGCTTCCAGCGGGATTTGAGCCCAGGTCTTTTGAAAATCACATGTAACCGTTAGCTAAACCTAAATAGATTCACAGCTGATCAGCAGCTTGTGACAAAACAAAACAATACAATCGCACTTCTTGCAATATGTATACACACTTGGATGTATATACACATATATGCATGCATAGAAAAACTGCTTGCCACACACCGTGGCAAATCGGAAAGCATAAAGCAGTTTTGGTTTTTGCTTAAATGCACAATTCATATGCGTATGTTTATAAATTATTATCAATTGGCAGCAATCATTTTATATCATTATAATAAATATACAAATATAACAAAAATAAAAAAATAATAATTTTTGGAAAAAATTATAGCTTGCATAGCGCTTACCACCAGCGCCACTGCCATCAATTGATACCTGCTAACTAAAACCAAATAAGCCATTGCTAGAACGCCTTTTGACAAAACTAAAGTAACGATCGAAAAATTCCCAATTCAGTCACAATTCTTAGAATATTCTGGCATGCAAACTTTTGTATGCATACATAAAAAATTGTGTGTATACTCGTATAGTGTGTACATGTGTAAATCTGTATGTATGTGTAGGAAAAATGTTTGTTGCTTGCCATGTACGTTTTCTAATTGCCGAAATATTTCGTTAATTAAATGTTTATTAAATAAATAAGATGCACCTATGGGAACAAAGTATATCGCAGTTAGTTGCGCCTAACTGCAACGTTCTTACTTGTTTTTAGATTGTAATTTTTAGATTCGCCTTGCAATTTGGCACATAGACACATTAAGATACTCCTAATCTGCTCTGAAATTTCATGAAGATCGGCCATCTAGAAATGGAGTTATAACTTATAAGCGTCCAAAGCTCAGCCCAACCCACCCCAAGCCACGGCAGCAACTGCGCGGTTAGCAGAGCGCGCGCTCATACGTTCGTAAAGAAGAAGAGTATTATTATTATTTTTTTTTTTTTTCAGGGTTCAGGGTATGTCGTCATCGAGCCGTCTCGACTAGAGCCTTCTTACTTGGTATACCCTGAACCCATTGAAAATGGGAAATCAGGGTATTATGGTTTTGTTAAAAGTATGTAACAGAAGGAGGCGGGGCAGACCCCATAAAATATTCTTAATCAGGGTGACGAGCTGAGTCGATATAGCCATGTCCGTCTGTCCGTATGGTTGAACGCATCGATTTCCGAAGATACAAAAGCTAGAGAGTTCATTCTTTTTGTGTTAGGTCCGTATATTGCACGCGCAGTACGAGTTTGTTTCAGAAATTAGATAACTTGTATATTTGCAAAGTTATCGATAAATGAATTTATCGGGAACCAGTTATAAAATTCTAGCTAATTCATCTTAAGAGTTAGAGTCTCCGAGTCTTCTGCACATATATAGATACTAATTTAATACAATTTCGGTTTTTTCAGATTTTGGATTCCGCTCCCCACCTCGCCCCACCTCCCCCAAATGTGAAAAAATGCATTTCAAATACTAGAGACATGCAGTTTGGTTTAGCATATAGATATGAATATCATAATCATAATCTGAAGATATCAATACGATTGTCCACCTAGAAACAGAATTATTAATCATCAAAGTTTTCCTATCAAAGCCCATGCGACGCAGTAGCAAAGTAGCGAGACAGCAAGACGCTTGCAATGCTTACACACATACATGCTTACAAGCGTAGATCGGTGTGTGTGTGTGCGCGTGGTTTTGCATGTACAGTTTCTTATGCGTGCAGAAACGCATCGAATAATTCTTGGAATATTATTCGTTCGAAGAAGGGCTCAGGGTTCAGGGTTCGAAGAAGGGCTCGTAGTCGAGCAGTCTCGAGCTTTCTTACTTGTTTAAGGTTCAGGGTATTTTCGTAGAGCCTTCTTACTTGGTATTTGATATATAGATACTAATATAATATAATTTTGATTTTTGTCAGATTTTGGATACCGGCCGAAAGAGCTTTCATACTGATTGTAGTAGCTTTTAAAAAATCATAAATTTCTCATGAAATAAACTATGCGTGCATACAATTTGCCCTCTCAAACAGCATTGGTGTCGCTGCTACGCATACAAGTAAGGGTACTGTTTGATGCGTTGTCATTGCTTCGTCTGTATTTTCTTTCACCTGTCGTAATAGCCGGTAGAAAAGTGAAAAAAAAATGGGCAGTATAAGCGGTTTGTCGTTAAAAACGGAAACGTATCAACCGACGGCTCTTTCATACAATAATGTATGGGGACCAACCTAGACAATATTCCATAAGCGGAGGCGTTTTAACCGGATTCTACTGTATTTACAAATTGACTGGTAACAGAGATTTAGTTTTAAATATTTAATTATAGAACTATTTAATAAAATATATACATCGACAAGTATTCGGTTAGGGTATTAAGAGACGATCAAAAAAAAAAAAAAAAAAACCAAATTCATCGGCAATGTAAAACTAATGAAGACATTCCATTCTGATGCCTTCTGCTCGATGAAGTATTCAACTATAAAAAGAAAAGAAAAAAAAAAAAAAAAAACGAAAACCGGTCCTTTCAACCTTAATTTTAGAGACGACTGTATACATCTGTATATGTCTATGTATATGTATGTATATGTATATCCACATAAACGAATGTACATAAATATGTACCTATGTATGAATGTAGATACATTCATGTATCTAAGTATGGTGAAACTTCAGCTTTTGTGTTCGCGCTTGTGTGGGTCTGCCCACTTCTCAGCTTACGTGTGTGTGTAAGGGTGCAAGACACGTGCTAAATTTTTTTATCTAATGACTAGAAAACTAGTGATTCGTAAAAGAAGTGTCTTTTGAACATTTTCTTTCTTTATTTTTATACCCTGAACCCATTGAAAATGGGAATTCAGGGTATAATGGTTTTGTGAAAATGTATGTAACAGGCAGAACTATATATATTCTTGATCAGCAGAAAAAAATAAGTTGATTGAGCCCTGTCCGTCTCTCCGTCGGTCCTTCCGTCCGTATGAACGTCGTGATTTCGGAAACTACTAAAGCTAGAGAGCTGAAATTTCATATGAATACTCGTATGATAGTTACGCAGTACGAGTTTATTTCGTTTTTTCGATAACTCACCCCATTTCTAAAATTAAAAATCGAAAGTTCGTTTTCATTATTTAAGTTTTTTTGGCTATAGATAGATTTTATGGATACGCAGATTATGCAATTCGCCCCCAATTCGAAAAATAAAAACGCATTTCAAATACTAGATGCAATTTGGTAAATAGATACATTTGGATGCTCTTAATATATTCCGAAAGTTTCATGAAGATCGTCCATCTAGAAATGGAGTTATAAGCGTCCAAAGTTCAGCCCAACCCACCCCAAGCCACGGCAGCAACTGCGCGGTTAGCAGAGCGCGCTTATAAATGCGTAAAGAAGAAGAGTATCACTTTTTTGCAAGGTTCAGGGTATCACGTAGTCGAGCCGTCTCGACTAGAGCCTTCATACTTGTTATAGTTTAATATTACGTAAATATATCCACTGAATATCTAATTAATATCTAGACTTGATGCTCTAAAACGTATGTATGTATATGTATGTATATCATGTATACATACATATACATATGTGTATGTATGTATATCAAACCAAACGAAAGCAAACAAACCCCATCCAAAAAGTTGATTAACTACAAAAGATGAACGAGTGTGTGTGTGGGACGCTCTCTTTTGCCTCTGCGTTCAATACATCACTACATTTATGTACATATGTGTATGTATGTATAAAGCAGACAAAAACAAAAACAGGTTGCATAGGAGGAGTTTCATGGTACAAACAAAATGGCGAACACGAAATATCGCATCACTCACACAATAAGTATTTTAGTTTATCAATACAGTTTGCCATTAAGGTTCACTTTATTATTAAATGTAAATATACATATATCCATATCTTTGAATAAAATCTATGGAACTATTATTGTTTGTGTTAAACGCAATGTGCATTAGAGTACGAGGTTGAGATGCAGACTTTATCAGGCGAGAACGCAGCAGAAGAACAGCAAGCATCTGAGCAATCAGAGAAATGCTCAACGCAAGGCAGTCTGTGTCATCACACGTGCAACGGAAATATTCATCGATAATGCTGTGTCTCATTTTCAGCAAATTTTAAAGCGACATTAGAACCAAATTCCTTCTGGGTTCCTTTTCATTTTTAGTTTTTTACAATTATTGATACATTTTATGTAATTTACCTTTAAAAAAAAGTTCAAATTGAAACATGTAATAAGAGTATTATTTTACATTGATTTATATGGGAAAAGTGGTTTCGGTTAACGAACATTTCGCTTAACGAACTCTGGAGCGAATCGTGTACGTTAAACAAGGGTCCACTGTATTTGTGAAACTACATACAGTGGTTCCAACGCCACATCGAATAGATATTTTATTTATTGCTATTGTCTTTTTTGTATAGTTGAAAGTTACTTATTTTAAGCTTTTAAATGTTTCCGAAATCTATTATGTCAGCTTTCTAAAACAAGAACAAGTAATGTGGCTCTAATGAGTACAAGGTACCCTGGGTGGGTTGGGCTAGACTTTGGGTGCCTGTAACTCCATTTCTAGTCGGACGATCTTCTTGAAGCTTTCAGAAATAATATATTATAGTACTAAAAAGATAATTAACGACTTTAATAGTTAAGAGGAATCAGGACGTTTTTGTGAAGTCTAATAGGCAGAATGGCGCGGTAACCCCCTAAATATATCGTCTACTCGTTAGTATAAATGTGATCGTAAACCTTGTATAACATCGTAGGAGAATATTTAAGGCTATATAATTACTCCTACTTATTTTTAGTCGGTATTATTTTACCACAATATAACTATAAACTCATCTGCTCCGTTGACAAGTCAGTTATTGTTATTATACAACAAAAATGGAAAAATTGTTATCTGTTTTATGAAAGAATACGGATTTTACTGATTAGGTAGTGGAGGTGACTCGGTTATAAATTCGCACCTGTCGTTGACCGTCCATTTACCCTTTGACCGATAGTGACGAGTTCGATAACAAATCGCAGTACCTAGTTTCTTTTGAACAGTGTGGCAACTCATTGACAAACATTTTTCAGTTCCAACTGATGAAATGGTTCCCGGTGCGTATTGCTTATGTTGCCAGACTACATTAGCTTTACGCGCCTACTTCAAATAATTTTATTTTAAATTTGTATGAAAGTAATTGTTTTGACATGGGTGACTTACAAATTTGCTTATATATATCTGGAAGTAATAATGGCAATGGTCGCATTTTAATTCAAGCTATTGCAAAAGTTTATTATTTTTCCACCAGATAAATAAACAGTGATTTATGTATAAACATATACATGTAGAAAGCAGACATAACAGGTATTCAAAAGTAATAATAATAGAAAAACGACAGAATTGGAAGCTTAGTTCTTCTTCTCCTCTTCCTTTTCAACTTCAGGATACTCTAGCTTAACGCCTGGCTCACATGTAAAGATCGGACAGCAATAGGGAAATGGTGCCGTCTTGTTGGTCTTCTCGGTGTCCAGCTTACATTTATTATTTGCTAGCGATAAAGGTAATGGACCACAGTCTTCTACAAGCTCCAATAACCTGTAAATATTTGTTTATTGTATTTTTTTATACTATAAAAGTGGCATATTTGATTAAGAATTCTTACTTTGATGAATCTTCTTCATTCTGCACGCAAGTGGAACGACCGCAGAATGGTGTCAATTCCCATGTCTTTCCGGGCTCAACAGTGGCACACCGAGTCGACGCAAAGCACATTCCAGGAAAATCTAACAATGTGCAATTATACTAGATATATAAATTATTTCAATTATTTGAACAACAGTTATGGACAAAAATATATACGGGTTTCGGCAATGAAAACTCTTAACATCAAATATTTTTTAGATAAAAACTATATAAGAACACGTAAGAAAGCTCTATTCCAGACTACTCGACTACGATATCCCCTGAACTCTTCGAAGGATTGATATTCCAAGATTTCCATGTTTCGTTTCTATACGCATATGCAGGCGTCTTGTTGTCTCGCTTGCTCTACATATGGGCTATGTTATGAAAACTTATTTAATGAATATTTATTTTTGTAGATGAGCTTTCGTAAACAAACTTTCATATACATATATATGACAAACTAAACCGTGTGTCTAGTATTTAAAATACATTTTTACACATTTAGGGGATGAAGGTGAATTGGGGGCTTGTATCCAAAATCGAATAAAAATCAAAATTGTATTAAATAGGTATCTATATATATCCAGAACACTTAGAGACTCTACCTCGAAAGGTGAAGGAGATATAATTTTTGAACTGATTCTCGATAAACACTTTAAATCGATAACTTTGAAACGGGAATGGCTATCGATTTTCTGAAACAAACTCGTACTGCGTGCGCAATAAACAGACCTTACAAATTAGGCCTAACAAGTAAGGCCCTAGCAGTTATAGTTTCTGAGATCGACGCGTTCAAACATACGGACGGATGCTAATTGGACTGAGTTCGTCGACATGGTCAATATACATACATACTTTATGGGGTCTGTTACGGCTATTTCTGCGTGTTGCATTCACTTAACAAAAACCATTTTAAGGTTACAAAAACCAATATTTAAATTCTTTTACTTAACAAGTATATTATATTCTTTTATGAATTAATGAAAAAAATCAAATTATATTGAACACAAAATTTTGTTATTCGTAAATTAGCAATTGTATTAAAAAAAGTGGTATTTAAGTTAAATAATAAAAATACAAGTTTTATTTGATTTTAGTTTTAGTTCATATTATTATATTAATATATATAACATTTTTATGATATATTTTAAACATTTATTTATTAAAATCAAATGTTCTTAAATTGTAAATATATAAAGAAAAATTGTTAAGATAATTTTTTAAAAATTTAAATTGGTAATTTATTAATGTAACTGAATGCGATCCAATACGCTTCAATTGAATTAACGCCAGTTTAGCAAATCAAAACTGTAATACTGCATCAATTGTGTCTCAAACACAAGTTTTTGTACAAACATATGTACATATATGTATACAAAAAGCTTTTTAGATTATATCGATAAAAATCTATGACTCACCTCTAAGCACATCGGCCGGAATGAGACGTTTGTAAATTTTGATTTCACCATCTCTCTGCGCATTATTCGAGGCGACTTTTTCGGTCTCCTCCAAGGCAATGGAAGGGACCAGTAGAAAGGCTATGAACAAACCAGCTAAAACTGTTACTAGCTTATTCATTTTTCGTTCTGTTTTTCCCTCTCTTCGGCAATAACAAAAAACCAGAGTAACAACAATGAATATGAAATTTAGTTCAGATCGAAGATTCCGAACGCGGACCAAATCCGAAACAAGTCCGGTCTAAGCGAAAGTAAATACCGAATTGAGACTAACCGACCAGTAACACAACTATTTATAGGCGAAATCACGCTTGTGGATTTTCGAGTTTCTTTAGTTGTGGTGCTTTTGCTGTTATTGTTGATGTTGCTGTATATATGATTCATCGGTAACTGACCAAGCAGAGCTTTGTCAACTAGGTGTTGGACAGCGATATTACCATATGCATGCACATGTGTATGCATATAAACATATACATGTTTATTTATACATACATATATATGTGTATATGTATAACCATATTATAATGCAGTTAAATGAAGGTATTTTTTCTTAAAAGCTTTCACACACATTTTTTTTGTGCATAGATTCGGAAAGAGCTTTAGTTAAGCCGGTCCTGCAGTCAGCACCAAATTTGGCACCTACAATTGAACATACATATGCTTTTAGTATAGAGTTATTACATTTTTAAAACATTACTTTAGACCCCATCATGAATTTAGATTGCTGCGATCAAATTGCATAATATGGTGCCGTTGGATGAATATGTTTTAAAAAGAAAAAGCCCTTAAAACAATTTCCCTTTTTGGCGAACACTCCGAATAAGTTGGGGATTTTTATCATTTCGATATTAGATAATCGAATGACAAAATTGGCGAAAAATATATAATTATTTGAGTTTTATCATCGGATCGACTTACAATATTTTTTCTTTTTAATTAAGCAACGTTATTTGATAATTCATTTTACCAAACTGATTACGTATGCAAATTTTCAAATTATAGAAAATCACCATAAACTAAAAATAGAGGGACATTTATCGATACAATGTACATATGTAATCTCATTTATCTTTAAAGCTATTATTAATTATATAAATTATTATTATTATTATTATTATTTATTTTTTGTATTCAAAGTACGACTCTAATGTGATAAACGAATTATATATTTAAAAAATAGAATTACCATAATTATTTCATAAGACTTGGAGACTTACACATTGCAATCACAATAAACAAAAAAAAAAAAGAAAATGAAGAAAAATGAATATATATATCGATTGTAATTTTAGGTACGCGATTAAAAAATGTTTCCGGTTTTCTTCGGTCAATTTTAGTGACAAATAAAAAAGCTAAAAAAAAAAAATAAAATAAATAACTTGGAAATACTAAAATTAATTGGAAGTTTAAATTTTTATTTATAAAAACGAATAAATGCATATATTTACTATATATAAAAAAGAAATTTAAAAGCAAACGATATTGAAATTAAAGTGCAGAACAAAACTATCGATAAACATTTATCCCCAATCGTTACACGTCAATTTTTACTCACAAAATTTGTGTGAAAATCTAGATTCTATTTATTTAATCATAAGACAGACGAAAAAATGGGATTAACAATATCTAGTTTACTTACGCGACTATTTGGCAAAAAACAAATGCGAATTTTAATGGGTAGGTTTTGGATGTTTCTATGTATGATAATCAATATGAGGCATCGGTAGCAGAGCAATTCGGCAAGCCACGCCAATACGTAATAACTACACCTTAAATTGACGGTAAAGTTCTAGCCACGCAGCCAAAATGCAGAATTCTAAGTTGGCTTCATGCATTTATTGACTTGGGTCCAAAATCATAAATATGTACATATATATTAAATTTATGAGTACACAGACATGCATATAAATACATTGCTTGCTTTTATTGTAACCTCGTTTCTTGAATGCTCAGTTGGCTTGGACGCTGCCGGAAAGACAACCATATTGTACAAATTAAAATTAGGTGAAATTGTAACGACCATTCCTACAATCGGGTTCAACGTGGAGACAGTGGAGTACAAAAATATATGCTTTACGGTTTGGGACGTCGGTGGCCAGGACAAAATTCGTCCGCTGTGGCGTCATTATTTTCAAAATACCCAAGGCCTAATTTTTGTTGTCGACTCGAACGATCGCGATCGGATATCCGAAGCTGAAAAGGAACTACAAAATATGGTACTCCTTAAGCCTTGAAGTATTTTTGAAAAGTTTTTAATGTAATTTTTGTCATTCACTTGAAGCTTCAAGAAGACGAACTCAGGGACGCTGTTCTTTTGGTATTCGCAAACAAACAAGACCTGCCCAATGCTATGAGTGCTGCCGAACTGACTGACAAGTTACATTTGAATCAATTAAGGAATCGTCATGTAAGGCGTACTTAATTAACTGTCACTGCAATTGTTAACTTTTTCTTGTGTGTTCTAGTGGTTTATTCAGTCCACTTGCGCCACCCAAGGACATGGCCTATACGAGGGTCTAGATTGGCTGTCTGCTGAATTGGCCAAAAAATGATTATTGTCAAACTGCAATATTTTCCAATCGAGCACTACGATCGTCTCCACAACCATTAAAAAAAAAAAACAATTATTATTAAAAAATAAATGTATGTTTATCATAAGTCAAATTTACTCGAACTTTATTTACATCGAATTCCCAAGGTATTAAAAAAGATAGTTTTATTTATTTATTTATCTATATAACATTTTTTAATCAACAATTTTATTTTACGTATACAAACAAATAACAAGACTCGCAGCAATCAAAATGAAAAATGGATATACAGTGTGTAGGCGGTTATATGTGAGAACACATAAATTTAGATGCATATCAATCAAATTATGGGGGTTCAAAGGTTACTTGTGTGAAAATGAAACCGGAACATTGGAATGCAGTTATAAAAAATTTTAAATACAAATCTCAAATCTAATTTGAAAATTCATATACTGCTTAATATATATATATATATACATTGTACACACGTGTTTGATTGCTTTGTGACCCGAAAACATATATAACATTGCATTACTGTAACAAATTTTGCATTAATACTTATTAAAATATATAATCAAGCATTTTGCAATGCGATCAATAATACTAAGCTACTCATTGATAATTTGGAACTGTGCTGATGCTTTTGCTATACTTGGCAATTGACTTCATTTAGATTTCTTTCTCTCAGAGTTCAATATCTAATGAATCGGGTGCCAATAGCATGGGCTCACCATGGGACTCATCTACTAAAGAGGAAAGTGAATGGTCATTTATCATGACTGTAGAGAGATCTACCGACTGGTGATCGTCGACATCAACAATATTATGTGATTGCTGTGATGAAGATAGTAGCGGATCGTGCCCAGAGCCATGGCATTCATGGTTTAGCATGCTAAATGCAGTATTTTGCTCACTATGACCTCTGTGATGCGGATGTGTATGCAAATGCTGATGCCCCTGTCTTTTGTGAGAGTGCGAATGTGAATGCATGTGCTCCGACTTGGTACAACAGTTGATGTTATCACCATGACTGCTGCAACTGCTGCTGTTACGTTTCAAATCTGCAGTACTCATGTGAACATCTGTTGTGGTACTGTAAAGGGCAGCCTCTCTATTGCACTGGAGTTGCGTGGCAACTGGTGAATGGCTGCTGTGTGAGGACAACATAGGATCACCTCCTTGGACCGGATGCTTACAATCTTCCATGAGTTCATCAATTTGATTTAGGCCCATACTTGGAGAATCACTGTTGATCAATGGAAGCTGTGTAAAAACCAGATTGGGTTTTGTGTTCTATTATGCACAGTATGCTATTTATAAATACCTTAGTCTCCATTACATCCTCCAGTAGGGACATCGCTGTTTGGCGACTGTGTCCAACAGATGAAGTTGTTGGTGACGGGCTGGAGCACTTAAGATACGAGATGGCGGGCGTAGGCGCTGATACTGATGTCAGTTTGTATTCAGAGAGAGAAATACCATGCGATTTTGCCTGCAATTCTAATTCCTGACATAAGAGAGAGAATTTGAAACGTGTACAAGAATATTGACACATTGGTATTAATGTGAATTTCTTTACCCGTATGCGAGATATCAGCTTTCTGTTCTGCAGCTCCATTTGGCGTTGGCGACTTTCGTTTTGCCTTAGGCGCGAGACTTCATGCTTTAAGCATTTGATGTAATCAACCGAAGACTTTAGAATTGTGCCCTTATTGGGGCGTATGTCGCGTACAACTTCATAGAATGCCTCACTTCCTTTTGGCAGTAGGGTGCCAAGTTCCTTAATCCGGTCATTTATGTTAAAACGCCGCCGACGCTCAACTATTTTAGAACGTGAAAACAACATATTGTTTACAACCAAATTTTTATTACGATAGATAAACTTACTCATATTATGATTATCCTTCTTCTGTCGATCCTTTATTTCTGCATCAGTCAAATTTTGTGGTTCTTGCTTAATAGAAAGTTCCGAGCTAAAGGTTTTGTCGAAATTAAAGGATTCATTTTGAAGTATGTCATCAAAGAGATCTTCTGCCTGTATATACGAGATAATTCGAGTTAGTACACACATATTTCATTATATACTTATATATTCAAGTCAAAAGGTATACGTTGGCGAAGTTAATAGTTTGCAAATATGTATATAGTAGTAATTAAGCTACTCTACGCTACTCCATAGTGTCTGTACTCCACAGCTGATTAGATAGACTAAATTTGTTGTCTTTATTAATAATATTAAAGGGATCTTTCCTTCTAACATACACACTTTTCAAACAAGTAATACCAGCTCTAGTTGCGACTGAATCATTCGATGAATTGATATAAGAACTATACGCTTCTCTTCTGCATACACAGAAAACATGGGATACCCACATACGGATACGCACGCTCTCTGCTAGGGCTGCAATATGCAGTATGTAATTAAGAAATTAATAATATAATATATATGTATATATGTAATTAATAAATCAAATTTTAAACAAGTAAGAAAACTCTAGTCGAGAGTGCTCGACTAGATAATACCCTGAACCCAATTTTAATAAAATAAAATAATAATCTGTACTGTGGTTTGGTTTTTTGTAATTATCTTGAAAATGCATCAATTTTAGTGCTGACATGGCAAAAAACTTCATTATTTTGACAAATAGTTAAATATATTTCTCTTGATTAGTACTAAAATTAATCCGTTTTCAAGATAATTACGAAAAACCAGTGTCGAACGTGACAAAAAGTTGACTTTTCTGGAGAATTACCCATATGGATAAATCAGAAAGTATATATAAGAATGTATGCGTGTAACGTTCAAAATGTACATATGTACATGTATATATACATATGTGTGTATGCATTGCCAAAAAAAATAATAATAGATGACGCTTATATTAGTTGAAATTCGAAAAATGTTATATTATTAAATATCATTAAAAATAGACCCAACAAATAGACGTCCCTCGATTAACACGCATCACCTTAATTAACACAGACACTTCATAATTGTAAAAGAAATATATCAATGCCACTCAAAGCTGTAACAGCCATAGTAAATAAGTTCACTGCTAAAGCGCCATCTAGCAAGTTTAAATTCTTAGACCATGCTAGACTAGTTTTGAATATACATGTGGGCATATATATAGGAAACCCGCAGATGCCACGTGCTTTTGTTATTTGGGCAAACCTTTTGTTCATTATTTTCTGTTGACTTAACGGAATAAAATATAATTGAAACAAAAACACTTTCAAAAATTATGCTATTAAATATTTGAAATTAAAAAAAAAAAAAAAACACTTATTCACAATTAGTTAAACTACCAACTGACTTTCAAAGGTATCAAACACAAAAGAATAAATTATAAAAAAAGAAAGAAATAATAAAAAAAAAAAAATTAAAAATAATAATAGGAAATTATGAAGGGCTCAGGCGAGACTAGAACCTGCGACACCCTAACATTCGTTGCATCTGCCTAGCCACCTACACCACGGCTCACTTAAACGGCAGAGTAGCGAAAACGAATGAAATTCGCCTATACGAAAGAAACACTAAAGCAGTGGCTGAAAATTTCTAACGCAATTCAAAACAAGTAAGAAAACTCTAGTCGAGAGTGCTCGACTAGATAATACCCTGAACCCAATTTTAATAAAATAAAATAATAATCTCGACTGTGGTTTGGTTTTTTGTAATTATCTTGAAAATGCATAAATTTTAGTGCTGAAAATGGCAAAAAACTTCTTTATTTTGACAAATAGTTAAATATATGGCTCTTGATTAGTACTAAAATTAATCCGTTTTCAAGATAATTACAAAAAACCAGTGTCGAACGTGACAAAAAGTTGACTTTTCTGGAGAGTTACCCATATGGATAAATCAGAAAGTATACATAAGAATGTATGCGTGTAACGTTCAAAATGTACATATATATACATTGCATACATATACATTGCATTGCCAAAAAAAAAATAATAATAGATGGCGCTTATATTAGTTAAAATTCGAAAAATGTTATATTATTAAATATCATTAAAAATAGACCCAACAAATAGACGTTCCTCGATTAACACGCATCACCTTAATTAACACAGACACTTCATAATTGTAAAAGAAATATATCAATGCCACTCGAAGCTGTAATAGCCATAGCAAAAAAGTTCACTGCTAAAGCGCCATCTAGCAAGTTAAAATTCTTAGACCATACTAGGCTAGTTTTGAATGTACATGTGTGCATACATATAGGAAAACTCTTACCGCAGATGTCACGTGCTTTTGTTATTTGGGCAAACTTTCTGTTTATTATTTTCTGTTGACTTAACGGAATAAAATATAATGGAAACAAAAACACTTTCAGAAATGATGCTATTAAATATTTGAAATTAAAAAAAAAAAAAAAAACACTTATTCACAATTAGTTAAACTACCAACTGACTTTCAAAGGTATCAAACACAAAAGAATAAATTATAAAAAAAGAAAGAAATAATAAAAAAAAAAAAAATTAAAAATAATAATAGGAAATTATGAAGGGCTCAGGCGAGACTAGAACCTGCGACACCCTAACATTCGTTGCATCTGCCTAGCCACCTACACCACGGCTCACTTAAACGGCAGAGTAGCGAAAACGAATGAAATTCGCCTATACGAAAGAAACACTAAAGCAGTGGCTGAAAATTTCTAACGCAATTCAAAACAAGTAAGAAAACTCTAGTCGAGAGTGCTCGACTAGATAATACCCTGAACCCAATTTTAATAAAATAAAATAATAATCTCGACTGTGGTTTGGTTTTTTGTAATTATCTTGAAAATGCATAAATTTTAGTGCTGAAAATGGCAAAAAACTTCTTTATTTTGACAAATAGTTAAATATATGGCTCTTGATTAGTACTAAAATTAATCCGTTTTCAAGATAATTACGAAAAACCAGTGTCGAACGTGACAAAAAGTTGACTTTTCTGGAGAATTACCCATATGGATAAATCAGAAAGTATATATAAGAATGTATGCGTGTAACGTTCAAAATGTACATATGTACATGTATATATACATATGTGTGTATGCATTGCCAAAAAAAATAATAATAGATGACGCTTATATTAGTTGAAATTCGAAAAATGTTATATTATTAAATATCATTAAAAATAGACCCAACAAATAGACGTCCCTCGATTAACACGCATCACCTTAATTAACACAGACACTTCATAATTGTAAAAGAAATATATCAATGCCACTCAAAGCTGTAACAGCCATAGTAAATAAGTTCACTGCTAAAGCGCCATCTAGCAAGTTTAAATTTTTAGACCATGCTACACTAGCTTTGAATGTACATGTGGGCATACATATAGGAAAACCGCAGATGTCACGTGCTTTTGTTATTTGGGCAAACTTTCTGTTCATTATTTTCTGTTGACTTAACGGAATAAAATATAATTGAAACAAAAACACTTTCAGAAATGATGGTATTTAATATTTGAAATTAAAAAAAGAACCGCACTTATTCACAATTAGTTAAACTACCAACTGACTTTTAAAGGTATCAAATACAAAAGAATAAATAATAAAAAAAAAAGAAAAAAATAATACAAAAAAAAATTAAAAATAATAATAGGAAATTATTAAGGGCTTAGGCGAGACTAGAACCTGCGACAACCCTAACATTCGTTCCATCTGCCTAGCCATCTACACCACGACACAGTAACGCAAACGAATGAAATTCGCCATATACGAAAGAAACAGTAAAGCAGTGGCTGAAAATACAAATACAATTCAAAGACAATTCTAACGCAATTCAAAACAATTGTGATTCTTAGAATTTGCACGCAAAGCAACATAGAAAACGGCCCAAGATTTTTTGTGTGTATATGTGCACACGCATACGAAAATTGATTTGCATTGCTCAACGTTGCTTGCATTTCCATTGTTATTTTAATTGTTTTAAAATTTTTAAAATATGTATATAATGGAATGTAATGAGAGTTTCAGCATATGATCTACATATTCTATTTAACATTTTACGTTTTTTTAGAAATCATAACTCTTTTACAATTAGCTTTACATGCACAAATATGTATGTACGATCGCAGCCACACACTGATCTACGCTTGTACACATATACATACATACATACATATGTATGTATGTGTGTGTGCCCGCAATGCGTCTTGCTGTGTCGCTGCTTTGCTTGCTGCGCCACTTGGGTTTTGATGACAAAACTTTATAGATTAATAATTCTGTTTCTAGATGGACAATCGTATTGATATCTTCAGATTATGAATTTAATATTCATATCTATATGCCAAACCAAACTGTATGTCTCTAGTATTTGAAATGCATTTTTTACACATTTGGGGGTGTGGGGGCGAATTGGGGACCGGAATCCAAAATCTGACAAAAACCGAAATTGTATTAAATTAGTATCTATATATATGCAGAAGACTTGGAGACTCTAACTCTAAAGATGAATTTGCTAGAATTTTTTAACTGGTTCCCAATAAATTCATTTATCGATAACTTTGCAAATATACAAGTTATCGAATTTCTGAAACAAACTCGTACTGCGCGTGCAATATACAGACCTAACACAAAAAGAATGAACTCTCTAGCTTTTGTATCTTCGGAAATCGACGCGTTCAAACATACAGACAGACGGACATGGCTATATCAACTTTTCTCGTCACCCTGATCAAGAATATATATACTTTATGGGGTCTGCCACGCCTCCTTCTGCCTGTTACATACTTTTAACAAAACCATTATACCCTGATTTCCCATTTTCAATGGGTTTAGGGTATAAAAATATGATGACATTCATATGTGTATCTATTTGAAATACTTCTTAGACTCTGTTCCCAAAAAGGGAAAAAGAGTCTATTGGTTATGGGCAATGTCCATCTTGCTATCCGTCCGTCTGTTGTCCGTATGAATGAAATTACTGAATCCGTATGAATCAAAAATTTTTCAGCGCTATTAGGGCTAGAGACTTGAAATTTTTGAACATATACTCATATATGTTCCCGAATTATAAAGTGTAAAAATTGTCCCGATCCGCCTACTAGGGGCGTGGCAAATCGGAAAACTCTTCCGCCCATAGTTAAGTTATCATACTAGATGATGAGCTAGAGAGTTTCAATTTGAAATGTATACTCGGGGTGACAACCCAAGTTCAAAAAGTTATGGCGGATATATCTACGCCTATTGGGGGCGTGGCAAATCGAAAAAAAACCGTATCTTCAACGCCTTTAAAGCTAGAACGGTGAAATTGAAATGGCATGTGAGTTAATGTTATGATTCTATGAAAATCGATCAAAAACTTATATGTGTACCGCCCATTGGGGGCATGGGAAATCGGACCTGAATATATAGTGATTTTTCAAATTGTGCTATATTTTAAACACTATTGACACTAGAGACTTGAAATGGCATGTATTCTCGGGTTGACAACCCAAGATCAATAAGCTATGGTAGACATATGTATCTACGCCCACAGAGGCGTGGCAAACCGCAAAAGTTGATATCTCATACAGTTTTAAAGCTAGAAGCTTGAAAATTGGATGGTTCAGTTACTAATGGCCTACTCTATCGATGACCCAAACATTATTTTTCAGTATCTTTGGGAACGCGGCATTTTTTCGGTAAAAATACCCTGTAATATTTTGCAGTTATGTTAGCCTCGGCTCTTTCTAAGAACTGGACAAAAATTATGCGTCCACGCCCACTGGAGGCGTGGCAAATCGGCAAAGAAGTTTGTTGTGGCCAACTATATAATTCATGCTTATAATAATAGTTCATGCTTAACATAGTAATTGCTAAGATGGTAGAAAGCCTTTTAACATTAATATAAAATATTAATGAATTAAAAATCAAATTTATAAGTTTTGAACCCAGGTCATTTTAAAATAACATGCAATCGTTAGCTAAACCTAAATAAGTTCACTGTTCAATCGCAATTCGTAGAATAATATAGCATGCAGCTTTTGTATATATGCATAGAAAATCGTTTAATTTGCGCTCACGCAGGGTGTATGGTGTATATTCGTATAGTGTTGCTTGCCATGTTTGTCGTGCCTAACTGCAACGTTCTTACTTGTTATCAATTGGGACTGGCAGCAAGTATTTTATAATAAATATACAATTATAAAAGTAAAATAATTTTTGGAAAAGAAAAGGTTTTCTGCGGGAATCGAACCCCGCACTTAAGTGCAGCTTGCCTAGCACTTACCCCCAGCGCCAGTACCCTGGGCTGAGTTTCGTTAACTAAAACCAAATAAGGCACTGCTAGAGCGTCTTCTGATAAAACTAAAGTGACGATCGAAAAATTCACAATTCAATCGCAATTCCTAGAATATTATAGCATGCAGACTTTTGTATGCATGCATAGAAAACCGATGTGCGCGCACGACAGTGTGTATACTCATATAGAGTGTACATATGTTAATCTGTATGTGTGTATAGGAAAAATGTTTATTGCTTATTGCCAGAATATTTCGTATATTAAATGTTTATTAAATAAGTAAAATGCACCTACGGGAACGGAGCGAAGCAGCAAGACGTCTAAAATTTTTTTGCATGTATAGTTTGTCACGTGTGCAGAATATATACATATATGTAAATATGTATATACAAGTCGGGTTTATCGAATGAATAGTGAAATTTCAAATAATTAAAATTATTATGTTAAGTTACTTACATCGCTGTCAAATGAAGGGAGCTGAAAACAACCAATATATATATTTAATGAGTTTATTTCAGTTAAATGTTTAATATTATTTCATTTGATTAGATGACGCAGCCACAATTGATCGAAATGCATAAAGTGTAGAAGACATTTAAACCGATATAAGATCGATTGATATTATAATAATTTTATAATATTTTCAAATATAATGATATCACTTTATTCATAAATATTTATGAGAATAGTTTTATATGTATATAGTAGACCCTCGAACGCAAAACCCTTCTTCGAACGAATAATATTCCAAAAATGCTTCATTTCGATTATGCACGCGTAACTAACTAGACGTGCAAAAACACGCACACACACACACGCAGCCACATGCTGATTTACGCTTGTGCGCATATATGCAAAACCAAACTGTATGTCTCTAGTACTTGGAATATATTTTTTACACATTTGAGGGTGTGGGGGGAATCGGGGACCGAAATCCAAAATCTGACAAAACCCGAAATTGTATTATATTAGTATCTTTATATATGCAGAAGATTTGGAGACTTTAACTGTAAAGATGATTGAGATATAATTTTTTAACTGATTCTCGATAAAATCGATAACTCTGAAAATATAAGTTATCGAATTTCTGAAACAAACTCGTACTGCGCGTGTAATATACGAATCTAACACGAAAAGCATGAAAGCTGGAGCTCATATACATTTGTATCTTCGGAAATCGACGCGTTCAAACATACGGACAAACGTACAGACGGACAGGGTTATATCAACTTTTCTCGTCACCCTGACCAAGAATATATGTACTTTATGGGGTCTGCCACGCCCCTTCTGGCCTTCTGCCTGTTACATACTTTTAACAAAACCATTATGCACGAATTTCACATTTTCAATAGGTTCAGGGTATAACAAGTAAGAAGGCTCTAGTCGAGACGGCTCCACTACGAGATACCCTGAACCCTGCAAAAAAAATAATACTCTTCTTCTTTACGAACATATGAGCGCGCTCGGCTTGGGGGTGCGTTGAGCTATATTTTAAACGTTCATAACTCCATTTCTTGATGAACAATCTTCATTAAACTTACAGAATATATTAATAGCATCTAAATGTGTCTATTTTCCAAATTAGAAGTCTCTAGTATATCAAAGATATCATTTTTGAAAGTTGGGAGGAAGTCATCCATAGCACTTTTTCAGAATTCAAGCAATTTCAGCCCTCCAAACGCAAGTTTCGCTGCTCCAATGATGAATTTGGTTCTCTTTAGCCTATTGTGTATTTCAGTTAAGGAATTTTAGCTTTGCGGTACTTTTGTTGTTAAAAAATGTGAGTTATATATTGCTTTTTCTAAAAAAACAAGTAAGAAGGCTCTAGTCGAGACTGCTCGACTACGAAATCCCCTGAACCCTGCAAAAAAGTGATACTCTTCTTCTTTACCCACTTATGAGCGCGCGCTCTGCTAACTGCGCAGTTGCTGCCGTGGCTTGGGGGTGGGTTGGGCGGAACTTTGGACGCTAATAACTCCATTTCTAAATGGACGATCTTCATGAAATTTTCAGAGTAGATCGAGAGTATCTAAATCTACCTATGTGCTAAATTACGAATCTCTAGTATTTGAAATGCTTTTTTCCAAATTGGGGGCGGAGGGGGCGTGGCATCCAAAATCTGAAAACTACAAAATCTGCGTATCCATAATATCTATCTAAATATATAAAGTTGAAGTCTCTAGCTAAAACGGTGTAGAAGTCATACCCAAAAAACCTAAAAAATGTAAACGCATTTTCGATTTTTTATCGATAATTTGGAAATGGGACGAGTATTCGAAAAAACAAAATAAACTCGTATTGCGTAGCTAACATACGAGTGTTCATTTGAAATTTCAGCTCTCTAGCTTTTGTAGTTTCCGAAATCTCGACGTTCATACGGACGGACGGACGGACAGACGGACAGGGCTAGATCAACTTATTTTTTTATGCTGATCAAGAATATATATACTTTATTGGGTCTGCGACGTCTCCTTCTGCCTGTTACATACATTTTCACAAAACCATTATACCCTGAATTCCCATTTTCAATGGGTTCAGGGTATAAAAATTAACAATGTGTCAAAATTTCTTAAGGACATTATAGAAATTAATGGATACAATATCAATATTTTGATTTGATATGATCAATTTTTCAGTAAAACTCGAATTTTGATAGTTGTTTAAGAAAAAACCGAATATTAATGGAACGCCAAATTTTGTGTTTATCTTGTTTATGTATAATTTCTTTTAGTTATGTTAAACATAATACATTTATGTATACCTCTCTGAAAAGGTTTTTTTTCAATCTAAAACTTACTATTTAGACTTTTTTATTTTAATAAATAGCCTATGTTTTATTTGCGTTTGAAGTTGAAAAAACAAAACCGAATATTAATGTGATACACTGTATGTATTTATGTAGATATGTATGTATGTATGTATGTATGTATGCATGCAAGTGTTTTTTTTAGATCTTAGTATTCATTAGGCCTCTGTCACACTCTCACTCTATCTCCCTCTCCATCCTTTGATTATTTCTTACAAATGCAGGCTGTTTATTTAGAGTTACAGTTGCCAACTTAATTTATAGTTTTTCAGATTTTTTAAATACGCGAGCTGGTAAGAAAATATGAAGAAGAAGAAACATACCTTGGTATGCCTGCGAGTTAGAATGCTGAGTACCGGCATTTTGAATCGATGCTATGTTCTATGAACTTTTCACTTCCTTTTCCCCTTTTCGAAGTGAACATAGGCAATACCGGCCTACGGCCAATCCAATACGCTACGGGTGCCACCAAGCAATGTTTGTTGCGTCTTTCCGATAGACTCGTATCCGATATCCAATGTAGCACGTGCATTAGACCTCGATCTTTCCAACTGCTTATTATTGTAAGCGGCCGTCACGCTCATGAAATTTTGGTTTCGGTACTTTCATTAACGTATAAATGATGTAACCCCACTGATAGGGTTTTCGGGATGCTTAGGTAATGCATTTACAGTAGAATCAGTTAGACACAAACTTCACTCCTCCTCGTAACTCATATCCGTACAAAGGGATCCACATCATTTTATTTTATTTATTTGTTTACTTTCCCAATTTAATTTATTTTAGTTCAAGAGCCTTCTCTTCAATTTTCAACTATCTTAACTAGTTAATATTACGAAAAATGTTCTACTCCAAATGAATTATCGTGCGAAAATGTTTTCAAATATTCTTTATATGGCAACCTGTTGAATTGACGGTTTTAAATCGTCAGGGCAATGGAAAAATTCCATTATATTTATTTACATTCTCCGATGCTTCTCATTACCATTCACAAAACCGCAAATAAATCCCATAGAAACACTACCATAAAAAATACTAAATGAAAGCACAATGACAAAAGCTGATTTGCGCAGCCGATGCAATACGTAAATCTAAAATCTTTTTGTCAGTGTGACATTCAATCCTCGAGTGTGTGCTCACGACACTCGCAAAACAGTTCGCTGTTGTATCAACATACTATAATACTAGTAACAACATTTATAGATCTAACCGCGCTATATAAGGGCTTGTCAACCCAGAAACTTAAGTACAGGGGTGGTCATCGGCTATATGTATATTATGCGAACAATGTATATAAGACAATCAAATTGAAGCCAATGTTTTCTCAAAAATGAAATGGAGTCAGCTGTGCTATAGCTATAATTGAGACTGATTTAGGCTTCTGAGTTACCTTACAATACTGCTTCGATGGAGATATTTACGATAATACAGCATACAACTTGTGTATGTGTATACAGTCTAAATGTTAATTATACCCTGAGTCCATTGAAAATGGGAAATCAGGGTATAATGGTTTTGTTAAAAGTATGTAACAGGCAGAAGGAGGCGTGGCAGACCCCATAAAGTATATATATTCTTGATCAGGGTGACGAGCAAAATTTATATAGCCATGTCCGTCTGTCCGTCCGTCCGTCCGTATGTATGAACGCGTCGATTTCCGAAGATACAAAAGCTAGAGAGTTCATTCTTTTTGTGTTAGGTTCGTATATTGCACGCGCAGTACGAGTTTGTTTCAGAAATTCGATAACTTGTATATTTGCAAAGTTATCGATAAATGAATTTATCGGGGACCAGTTATAAAATTCTAGCTAATTCATCTTCAGAGTTAGAGTCTCCGACTCTTTTGCATATATATAGATACTAATTTAATACAATTTCGGTTTTTGTCAGATTTTGGATTCCGGTTCCCATTTCGCCCCACCACCCCCTAAATGTGAAAAAAATGCATTTCAAATACTAGAGACATGCTGTTTGGTTTAGCATGTAGATATGAATATCATAATCATAATCTGAAGAAATGAATACGATTGTCCATCTAGAAACAGAATTATCAATCATCAAAGTTTTCTCATCAAAACCCATGTGGCGCAGCAACAAAGGCAGCGAGACAGCAAGCCGCCTGCATTGCTCACACACATACATGCTTACAAGCGTGTGTGTGTTCGTGTTTTTGCATGTATAGTTTCTTACGCATAGAGAATCGAAACGAAGCATTCTTGGAATATGATTCGTTCGAAGAAGGGCTCAGGGGATTTCGTAGTCGAGCAGTCTCGACTACATCTTTCTTACTTGTTTTCTTTGGGGTTGTTATTGAAGAGTGAAGAACAGAACATTAGATGTCTTTGAGACATACAAGTTAAGCGCACACACACTACGAGAGTAGCGATATGTGCACTGAGTTATATTCCCGCGTAGACAAATACACTTGGATTCGATGAAATAATATATTTAATATAACTTTGTATAATTTAGGAACAATAGATGTAAACTCTGTCTCGTCCGAATATAAACTGAACAGAATCAGCTCCGTACGTTGTATTCTGCTCTCATGTTTGATAGGAGAATCCAGCCTACTACGTATCCTGAACTACCTCCTTAACTCCTTCCCGTTGAAAAATCTGCGTCCCGCAGATCAGGGTGCATTTGCTCAGATAGCGAGCGTCTTGAAAATAGTCATCAAGATTCCCTAGTTGGATCCAATATTTATTATGGCGGCGTCATGATTAACTTGTGGCGGAATTCAAAGACTGGCTTTTGAGGTAGGAAAAAATGCTTTATGCACCGTCAGTCAGGTCATCACTCTGACTGCGTGACCGCTTACCGACTAAAAAAACCTCCTCTTCTAGGGCTCAAGATCCACTTTCGAACCAGGACCTATTAACCCCCCTTCGTGTGCTCTAAATGAGCGTTGCCCTCTACGTGTCTGCGTCCAGGTCATACTTCTTCTGCCGCAGAACACTTTTGGCGAAGTCACAAACTTATTTCCAAGCTCCTGTAGTCTATATGTAGTAAACGGTTTCAGGACCTTATTGCTGATCAGTTTCAGGTGTAACTTCAATGTCCATTTGGTATAGACGCTTTACTTTTGAGACCACTTTAGGTGTATCGTTCGTATTCCTTTTGCCGAGTCCTCCACTATCAAGATTCAGACGGTAAGACTGACAAAAACGAGTTGTCTCCATTTTAATGGGTAATCTTCGAGTTGAATATCTTGGTATAAGCGTTGGCCTTTGATTTGGTAAAACTTGCCTTGTAGTATTCGTTGAAAGACCGACTTGTGGATATGCAGCCGTGAACATAGTTATAGGTTGTTGATATAATGTAATCCGTTATCAAGCATATTCGTTTCCAGTATCAAGCACAATAAAGGCTTCTAATGTTATTGTTGCATGGAGTAGCATAATGAGATTGATAGATTCCAAGTTGATTCGCATTCGTCCTTTATATCAAAATTCCATTTCCAAATTAATTAAAACAATCCGATTCCATGGGTTCGTCCAATATATTTCTTTGTGTCGACTTTCATCCAAGCATCCAAACGCACGATTTTCTCTCCGATGTCTTCGAAATACTTCTTGGCAGCCAAAGGTCTTCTGACCACTATTCCACATGTGCCCAAACGTTGTGTTGCTTTGTGTGTTGTTAAAAGTATAATATTCTTTTACGAATTATTTAGATTTTTTTATGAGGATGGGATTTTGAAGAAATATCCAACCTTGTGATTTAAAGCTAATTTTCGTGTTTTTATTTTCTTTTCTTATCTTTACTCATAACCTTGTTTTTAATTGACATTACATCTCCCTCTTTATAGTTGATAACTAGAATCCTTGTCCTATTTCTTCTACTATTTGATAATTCTTGTTTGTATTTCAACAACCCCTCAAATATCTTGTACTTTCTGTTGAAATTTAACAACCCTTGAAAATTCCTCTAGACGTTCGTTTTATATTGTTCATATTACATATTTCATGTTTTGTTTGGTTATTTATTGCACGTCCTATCCAGCCAACCGCCTCAATTTTGTTATATGACCACCCGCATTAAATTGTTGCAGTGGTTTATATTATTTTATAGTTACTTACGGCACCCATCATTCGACACAGTGGAAGACGCTTTTTTATAAATTGTTATAATATTTGCCTCACGGTAAGGATTTGAACCTCGATACTTGTATACGCTCAAGGAACGCTTGACATGATACAGAGGCACACCAGATCCGAATTAGACTCTTACTTAGTTTTAAATCCAATATACTAAAACCTGGAATAGTTATCCTTTATACCCTGAACCCATTGAAAATAGAAAATCAGATAATGATTTTGTAAAAGGTATCTAACACGCAGAAGGTCGCGTGGCAGACCCCATGAAATATATACATACATACATATATTCTTGATCAAGTCGACGAGCTGAGTCGATATAGTCATTTCCATCTGACCGTCTGTCACTGTCAGAGTTATCGATACAAACATTTTAAAAAAATTATATATCGAAAGTGAAAGATGGCGCACAAATAACTAAATAAGTGATAACTCAATAAGAACCATAATAAATAAATTGTTCATCTTTGTGGTGAACAATCGTTGGCTAAACGGTGATACTTTTTATACCCTGAACCCATTGAAAATGGGAATTTTTTTGAAAATGTATGTAACAGGCAGAAGAAGACGTCGCAGACCCCACAAAGTATATATTCTTGATCAGCAGAAAAAAATAAGTTGATTTAGCCCTGTCCGTCTGTTCGTCCGTCCGTATGAAAGTCGAGATTTCGGAAACTACAAAAGCTAAAGAGTATGTTAGTTACGCAGTACGAGTTTTTTTTTTCGATAGCTCATGCCATTTCCAAATCATCGATAAGAAATCGAAAATTCATTTTTATTTTTTAAGTTTTTTGGGCACAGCTTCTTTACCGTTTTAGCTAGACTTCAGACTTGTAGAACGCATTTCAAATACATTTAGATGCGCTTAATATATTCCGAAAGTTTCATGAAGATCGTCCATCTAGAAATGGAGTTATAAGCGTCCAAATTTCAGCCAAACCCACCCCCCAAGTCACGGCAACTGCGCGGTTAGTAGAGCGCGCGCTCATATGTGCGTAAAGAAGAAGAGTATCATTTTTTTGCAGGGTTCAGGGTATCTCGTAGTCGAGCTGTCTCGACTAGAGCCTTCTTACTTGCTTGATTTGCAAAGTAAATATTCTTGCCATAACATAAATTAAATGATAAAGAAATAACATAATAACCTAATAAAGAAATAACATAAATCTGTACCGTAAGTCAATTCTACCGTAAGTTGCAGTCAGACGTTACTGACTGTAAAAGAGTCATTCATGGCCTCAACGTTGTCATATTTAATTTAGAATTTAATAAACGAAATATTTGGGTAATTAGCAAAAGCACGAGGCAAGCTGCTTTTCCTATATGTATATAGGAGGCGGCAAGCGTGCTTGTGAATTTTTCCGTCGGTATTTTAGTTTTGTCAGAAAGCGCTCTAGCAATGTCTTATTTGGTGGTAGATACCAAGTCTCATATCAGGGCTGTGGCGCTAGTGGTAAAAGCTATGCAAGCCGCATTTAACTGCATGAGTTCGAGTCCCGCAGAAAACTTTTTTTGATCGAAAATTTAGAACTTTAATATTTAATTTTTATTTATATATATATTATAAAATGCTTGCTGCCAGCTTAACAACTACTAAAAAGCTTTTTATAAGCATACGCATATGACTTGTGCATTTAAGCACTAGAAATAATAAAACTGAGCAAAACGTCTGAGCCCCTAACTGACTCTGACTCTGAATCTATGGCAACAATGCATAGTGCCCTCCAGGCCGCTTCAGACTTGATCCCCTACGTAGAAGTTCCTATCAATGTTTTCCGAAATCAGATAATATTTCACCGAAACAAAACAAATTATAGCTATTAGCGAACACACTATAAATAAATTGTCAACCTGTCTAAAGAAATATTTAGGTCCCACAGTTGTAAACGGAGTCAAAATACCAGAACCATTTATAAAATCAGTTCAATCATGTTACTTAGAGTCGTTTAAGTCATACAATGTAAGAATCACTCAACGTCTAGTGACTGACGTCCTTAAGGTATGATGTAAAAAAAATGAGGATATCAGTTTTAGAACAATATTATTTTGTAAGAATAACTCATCAAATTAAACTATGGGTTTCCACTTGTCAAATATTTGAAGTGCAAAAATACAATCGACACCCAAGTAAGCCATCCATCCATACGAAATAATGCACGTGGATATTTTTGTATTGCAAAGAAAGAAAATTGCACAATACCTTAGCTGTATTGATAAATTTTCAAAATTTGCTAAGCTTTTTCTCATACAATCAAAATCAGCCTTACATTTACGAGAGATTAGTTGAGGTACTATAGTAACAGACAATTACATTACAATAACATTACTGTCCCCAAGTGTTTTAAATTTTTTGACGTATCTTGGACTCTTGGAGAAGTAAATGGACAGATAAAACACTTCCGTACATCCGATTACAAACCCAAGATCATCAGACATATTTTTTAACAGAAATACAAACATTATTTCATTGAATCCAAGTGTATTTGTCTACGCGAGAGTATAACTCGTTACTCTCGTAGTGTGGGAGCGCTTAGCTTATGTATAGATAATAATTTAATACAATGTTATCAAATTTTGTCAGATTTTGGATACCAGCCCCCTATTGCAATATCCTGTCAAATATGTAAAAAAAAATATACTGAAATTTTGAGCCATACAATTTGATTTGGCATATACATATGAATGTCATGATCATAATCTGAAAGCTCGATTACGAAAGTCCACCTACATGATTTTTTCATCAAAAAAATTCCTATATGTGTGTGTATTGTATATTTTTTGTCTCGCATGCAGGAACGAAGCGTAGAATTCTTAGAATATCAGGGGATCTCGTAGTCGAGCAGTCTCGGCTAAAGCGTGTTATGCGTGTGCTCTATAGAGGGACCTCCAAATAAATGTCTTGCTAACTTTAATAGGTTCAAATACCAATTCGATCACACATACGAACAGGCAGACATATACTTGCATGGAAATCAACTTATATATATATATATCCTTGAATATTTCAATAATATTGCAGTAGCTTTTCTGTAGTTTCTAAATTATATTCATTATAA
Source organism: Drosophila antonietae (assembly GCA_030914385.1). Classification (NCBI taxonomy): domain Eukaryota; kingdom Metazoa; phylum Arthropoda; class Insecta; order Diptera; family Drosophilidae; genus Drosophila; species Drosophila antonietae. Next base: position 122,351 of record JAUESO010000080.1, on the reverse strand, counting down.
TTATAATGATAAAACTTACCTCTGATGCACTTGTTGCCACAGAGCTTAGGCTTGGCGACATTGGAGCTGACGCTGATTGCAAAGGACTCGCCGTACTCGCACCAGAAAAATTTGAGTTGCGCATGGGGTTGACAATCGTAGAAGTTCGCCCCGCTATAGATGAGTTCACAGTTAAGTTGGTTTCCTTAAAAATTGCCTTAGTTTGATCGCCAATACTTTGTCCATTCAAATCGTTTCCAAAAAAACTTGAGCCACCAAACGGCGACAAGAGTGCCGATTCTTCGTAGTTCTTTAGAGTTTTACTAACAATATTTGAAGCAGTATCTCCACCTCCGAAACTGTTTGGCCTATCGTTATGAACATTACTGTCGTTAATTTCTGATGCACATTGTAAATTGCCTGTTGAAGCTGAGGTAGTTGCAGCTTTATTCTGTTCAAATAGAGTACGAGGTTTAGAATATGATTTTATTAATATATTGCATAATACTCACTTTGTAAATTTGGCAATCCCAGACAGAAGGCTTGAGCGATTCACTGAGATACTGCCTTACTTGATTCTTTTGCTTCTGAATTACATGATATCTCGTAGGATTTTCCAGGACGGTGCTCACCTATTGACATAAAAACGTTATTATTATTAACGTTATATATCCTAAAATAAACCTCGTGTGTTGAATGAGACAGTCTAATTGAGGGCGTGGAATTTGAACAAAATTGTATCTTCTAAAGTTATAGAGTTTAGGTACTACCTGTAGCACTTGAGGTGGCACATCCACGCCTATGCTTTGCAAAGGTACCTTTAGCGCAACAGGACTAGATACAGGTAGTCTGTCCTTTTGGCCAGGCTGAGTTATTGACTGTTGGTGCTGTTGATGCTGCTGTTGGTGTTTATGCTGCTGATGTTGATGTTGATTTAGGCAAGAACTGCCGCTTCCGCAGTCGCTGGTTCGATTACTGCTGTCCGTTGTATCATATTGTAAGCCAGCAGTAGACATCCCAAACGCATTAAGCATTGTGTTATCCTGTAGTAGCTGATGTTGCTGCTGTTGCTGCATTAGTATTTGCTGCTGTTCCTGCTGCTGCTGCTCGCGCTGCAGTTGAAGCTTCAATTGTGTGCGAGACGTCGGCATTGCAGTTTTAAATGTTGGTCTAGAGAAACGAAAGCATTTTGTGTAATAATAGTATGTAACTATAAAGCAACACATGCAAGCATACACACAAGCACACAGGGAGGGGAAAGGTGGTATCCGAAATCGAAACATTACAAAGTCTGTGAAGTCACTACACGGACCTACACATAAAATTATAAATTTTTAGCTCTAACGGCTGTTTTCTAAAACGAAATCAATATAGGGTGCTTATCGATAATAAGGAAATGGGATGAGTTATCAAAAATGCTACACTAGTACTAAGTATGGAAAACTAGAACAACTTGAACAAACGCGCGGCTCAGTGTTTTTGACTATGGCATTTCGAATTTGTGCGCTAGCAGCGCACTAACATTGCTGTAATATTCTGGCTGTGTCTAAGAAGACACGGAGGAGCAATAGTCATACAGTTTGTATTTACGTTGAAAATGTTCGATCTAGATATACTATGAACTGAAAATGGGAAATCTGTGTATAATGGTTTTGTTAAAAAGCAGAAGGAGGCGTGGCAGACCCCATAAAGTATATATTCTTGATCAGGGAGGCGAGAAAAGTTGATATAGCCATGTTCGTCCGCACGTCTTTCCGTCTGTCCATATTTTTGAACGCGTCGATTTCCGAAGATATAAGGGCAAAATACTTCATTCTTTTGGTATTGGGTTCGTATATTCCACGCGCAGTATGAGTTTGTTTTAGAAATTTCATAACTTTTAAATTACCAAAGTTATCAATAAAAAATTTATCGAGAATCAGTTATAAAATTATACATACAGCTGCGAAAAATAAAATAGCACCACTTTGAAATGCAAAGTCTAAGACGTTCTCCTTGATAAATTTATCAGTGGATTGTTCTCTAGATTATTTTTATAAAAGCAGAAAACAATTAATTATTGCTACAAAAAAGATTTATCACCAAAATATTCAACGTTTTAATGCAATTCAATAAATTCTGAAAAAAATCGAAAAATCGACGAAAAGCATAGCACCACTAATCCTTTTTGAGTGATGATCATGACGTTAATATCTATATGCCAAACCCAACTGTATGTCTCAAGTATATGAAAAACATTTTTTACAAGTTGGGGGTGTTGAGGGAATCGGGGACCGGATTCCAAAATCTGACAAGAACCGAAATTGTATTAAATTAGTATATATGTATATATGTCTTCTTGGAGACTTAAACTCTAAAGATGAACGAAATATAATTTTATACCGGATTCCCGATAAAGTCGTTTATCGATAACTTTGGAAATATAAAAGTTATCGAATTTCAGAAACAAACTCGACCTAACACAAAAAAGAATTAACTCTAGCTCTTAGATCTTCGGAAATTGACGCGTTCAAACGTACGGACAGACGGACAGATGGACATGGTTATATAAACTTTTCTCGTCACCCTGCTCAAGAATATTTATACTTTATGAGGTCTGCCACGCCTCCTTTTGCCTGTTACATACTATTAACCAAACCATTATACCATGACTTTCCATTTTCAATGGGCTCAGGGTATAAAAAGCTATGGCGGATATATCTACGCCCATTGGGGGCATGGCAAACCGCCTACAGTTTTAGAGCTAGAAGCTTCAAAATTGGATGGTTCTGTTACTAATGGCTTCGTCTATCCAAAAATAATTTTTCAGCCTCTTTGGGGCGTGGCATATCGAAAAATACCCTGTCATTTTCGCATTATTGCAGTGTAAGCAATAATTTTTTCATTTATGTTACCCTCGGATCTTTCTAAGAACTGGCCAAAAAATCTGCGTCTACGCCCACTGGGGGCGTGGCAAATCGGCACAGAATTTTGTTGTGGCCAACTGCATAATTCATGCATACAAACAGCTTAGTAGTAAGTGCTAAAAAGGCAGAAAGCATTTTATCATAAATATAAAAATATGAATGATTTAAAAAATAAAATTTATAAGTTTTCGATTAATAAACAAAAAGTTTCCAGGGGGATTCAAACCCAGGTCATTTTAAAATAACATGTAATCGTTAGCTAAACATAAATAAGTTTACTGCTACAAATTCACAATTCAATCGCAATTCTAAGAATACTATAGCATGCAACCTTTGTATGTAAGCATATAAAATCGGTTGTTGCTTGCCATGTATGTTTGCTAAATGTCAAAATATTAGTTGCGCCTAACTCCAACGTTCTTACTTGTTTTTTTTTTAATTTTATGTTTTTTGAGCATAACTTCTACACCGTTTGAACTAGAGACTTCGAATTTATATATTTAGTTAGAAATTATGGATACACTGATTAAAAACAAAAAAAAACACTTCTTACATGTTTTATATTATTTTTGTTGTATGTTATGGGAATGGTATACGCGATACACATAGTTTACGAAATCTCTCCGGACGAACGGAAGAATATATAAACTTTATGAGGTATGCCACGCCTCCTTCTAACTGTTACTTTAATTTTCACAAACAAATTTCTTGATTTCTTCAGGGTATAAAAATGCGTACCATACATATTATATATATATATCGTATATACACATAGTTTATATATACATATACCTACCCACCCGCAAGTGGAGGCAGACCAAAAACGCGAGTATCTGTAGGTTCCTTAAGGGTTATATCACCCAAATCAACGATGCTAGGATCCATTTCAAGTATCATTTCCAAATCTTCATCGATGCCAACCGTAACACGAATGTTCGTCGTTGATTTGTCATTTATCCTACTCTGATTGCAAGTTGATACAGAAGAAATATCATCTAGTTCCATTGAAGTCGTTGGCTCTACACCGACCTCAATATCAGCTAAGACTGGTTGTTCCTGTTGTTGTTGTGACTCATCGCTTGGCGACATTTGCAATGTTTGGACACATTTTAGGAAGTCTTGAAACTCCTGGAAACGTGCCTCTGATAAAATTTCTTTCACACTATCATTTTGTATTGGTCTAGTAGTGCCCAATATTTGATCGCATATCTCGAAATGGTTTAGCGCTTGATTAAGTACACCGTTGGAGTCATCATTATTTTTATTGGAGCTTTTATTCGTCGTCTTTTTACCCCAATAAGAAAACATTTTCGACCAGATTTGATATATTCCGTTCTATTTTTTTTTACTCAATATCCAAAAGGGCCTTGATCTTGTCGGTTTCACGTTCAAATATGAATGCGGAAAACAGAGAATTATTTAACGCGAGACTATATATATATATATATATATATATATATATAGTCTCGCGTTAAATAATTCTCTCTCTCTCTCTCTATATATATATATATATGTTTATTTATATATATATATATATTCTCTCATATATTAAACAAATCTCTCAGTTTTTATATAAAAATACCCCCCATATTCAATAGTGCTTATATATGCTTATATATGCTTATATATGTGTGCACATACATATATACATGAACAATATGTATTTTTATACATACGCCAAAAATGCTTGTCTAGTCCATTATATTGGCTACAGCAAAGACTTGCGCCGTATTGAAATTAATCTTTAAATTTACTCTTAAATAATCTGTGTTCTTTGAAAAGAATACAATGAGCATCCATTTTTTAGTATTTTGTGTTACAAAAATAATAAATAATCTGGTAATTAATAAACACATAGTATATAAAATATTACAAATAGTTTTACTTCTATGTATATTAACTGTACTTGTACTAGTTGAATATATATATATATGTATGTATATAACAAGTAAGAAGGATCTAGTCGAAACGACGCGACTATGAGATACCCTGAACCCTAAAAAAAAAACTAATCCATCTAGAACTGGAGTTATAAGCATCCAAAGTTAAGCCCAACCCACACCCAAGCCACAACAGCAACTGCGCGGTTAGCAGAGCGCGCGCTCATACGTTCGTAAAGAAGAAGAGTATTAGTTTTTCGTTTGCAGGGTTCAGGGTACCTCGTAGTCAAGCAGTGTCGACTAGAGCCTTCTTGTTTTTTATGCCCTGAGTCCATTGAAAATGGGAAATCAGGGTATAATGGTTTTGTTAAAAGTATGTAACAGGCAGAAGGAGGCGTGGCAGACCCCATAAAGTATATATATTCTTGATCAGGGTGACGAGAAAAGTTGATATAGCCATGTCCGTCTATCCGTCCGTCCGTCCGTATGTATGAACGCGTCGATTTCCGAAGATACAAAAGCTAGAGTTCATTCTTTTTGTGTTAGGTCAGTATATTGCACGCGCAGTACGAGTTTGTTTCAGAAATTCGATAACTCGTATATTTGCAAAGTTATCGATAAATGAATTTATCGGGAACCAGTTATAAAATTCTAGCTAATTCATCTTTAGAGCTAGAGTCTCCAAGTCTTCAGCATATATATAGATACTAATTTAATACTATTTCGGTTTTTGTCAGATTTTGGATTCCGGTCCCCACCTCGCCCACCACCCCCAAATGTGTAAAAAATGCATTTCAAATACTAGAGACATGCAGTTTGGTTTAGAATATAGATATGAATATCATAATCATAATTTGAAGATATCAATACAATTGTCTATCTAGAAACAGAATTATTAATCATCAAAGTTTTCTCATCAAAACCCATGTGCCGCGGCAACAAAGGCAGCGAGACAGCAAGCCGCCTGCATTGCTCACACGCATATGTACATGCTTACAGCGTGTGTGTGCTCGTGTTTTTGCATGTATAGTTTCTTAGGCGTGCAGAAACGAATCGAAGCATTCTTGGAATACGATTCGTTCGAAGAAGGGCTCAGGGGATTTCGTAGTCGAGCAGTCTCGACTACAGCTTTCTTACTTGTTTATGAATGGACTTAAATCTTTATTGAACTTCAGGTTTGAAATCTTTGGAGCGCGAATTTCAAAATTAGTTAATTTTCTTGAATGTGTATCTTAAGCAATTTTCGGTTTAAAATATATGTATACATATATGCAAATTGGCTAATATGGAACTTTTGCTGTAGAGAAGTTTTGGACGTAGGTTCAACTACCAGCAAGGACGAATTTTTTTCTTCCTAACTTTTTTTTGTCGTTATGTTTATGTTAGATTACAAAGACTCGAGCCAATATGATAACAGATATTTATATGTATATGTATACACATACATAAACATATGGGTATTCTACAACAAATGATCTCTTTCACATTGCCTCACAATGGCTCAGGTCTTCTTTTAAATTGGCAATCACACATTCGCCAAAAATAATAAATGTATTAAATATCATATTATACATACATACATATGATACGGATATCAAATGGAAAAAAGTCTACCATTGACATATGTATACATATGTAGGTATAATAAATATATATACATACATAGGTATAATTGTATTAATATCGATAAGATAATGAATAAAAGAGTGCTAATCATGTAGAAAAATACAAAATTAACACATTCATACACATATGCACTGTAAGTTTGTATGTCTTGTATATGTGCGTATTTATACACATGCGTTTTACGCGATTATTCATAATTTAACTTTCAACTTTAGATATGTTTGTTACTTACATTTCGTCTGTTCGCAGGGATCGCGTAGACTTCAATTCATAGAACTCGACATTTTCCATATTGGGCAAAAAGTCCATATTTGAATCGTTATCGTTAAGTAAATTAAGATTTAAGTCGTACTCCAAGTCGAAGCCCAAGTCAATCCCGGATTCTGCCATGTCTGGATACAAAACGATGACTTCAGATCTAATTGGATCACAAAATATGGTTCTACAAACTATTGATCGTTTAATTAAAATCAGATATCATGAGTCTAATTGGATAATTTTTCCCATTTTCGTGCAAATTTACACGCGTCTTAGAGACAGACCCAAAAGAGTAACCAGCAATCGATCGACATATGTATACATAACTCTCAATTTATAGCTTGCCGTCTCTTATGTGCGCGAGAGAGAAAAGAAAGAGAAGAGTATGAATTATTATTTTAGAAGCACTTTAAATATTGCAGGGTTGAATTTCAATTGGTCGAGACAGTGTAAATTTGAAGTTACCATCGAATTAAATTACTTTTTGAAGAGTCAATTTATATTGTAAATTACTAAATAAACAGTAAATTACAAAATATCCATCTAAAATTTGGATGATGGGATGGCCGCTCGATTACAAAAATCAGATCATCGATATTCATTGACACCGTGAAAATTATCAGTTGGGGATGTAAGTATTAACACTAACCACACAACCATGTGTTGATGGTTGGTGGTATTAATTCTTTGCTCCATCGATACCAAGTACTAAAATCATTGTATTTTTGGGCCGTCACCTTTTTTTTTTAGAGCTGTCACATAACATAATGTACAATTTTGAGAGTTTTTCCTCAAAGTTTGAAATTAAAGAAATTTTATTTTTATATTATATTTATTCGAATTAATGATGTTGTTATTGCCATGCTTAAATTGCTAAAATTCGGAGATAAAAAAATGTTTAATATCGCTAAGTTAAATGATATAGTTATCGACGTACCTTCTAGGTATCGCTTGCATTCTATCGATTATCAAAACTCAACCGTGGCTGTCGATAAAAGTCTACGATAGAAAAACTAAATAATATAAAGATCTTTACATTTTAAGTGTATTTTACAATAAATATTAATGTCATTGTGAGTTGGATATATTTGTTGAGTCTGTATCTAAAACCGAAAAGGAGTGCAATTGCAGCTTGCTTTGTTTTCGTACGTGTTGCATACAAACAAATATTTATATAGAGTACATGCATGCTGGTATGCATGCATGCATACAAACATACAGACGTACACCCATCTACACATTATGTATATATATATATATATATATATATATATATATATATATATATATATGTATAGATACGTTTGCGTACCAAAAAAAAAAAATTTCCTTTTCCTTGTGTAAATATAAATATCCTCATTTCAATAGGGTAACATTTACAAATTATATTTAATGTTCTATACAAAATAATACAGAAACTACATAGGACTTTAGCTATGCATATACATATGTATGCATGTGTATGTACCGTAAATTGCATTTAGTTATAATTCTGTGTGTATGTGTATGTATATGTATATATTTGATCATTTACTTGCGATTTTGTAATTATTTACACTTGATTCAGTACTTATGCAGTTTTAATTAATTAGTATTGGCAATCATTAATAAATTATGCATTTTTGGGAACAGCAAAACGAACTCCGAAGACAAAAATGGATAAAAAAATCTCTACATCACAGCCGCGCATTTTGAAGAAGAAGCATTTTAGAGTAAAACACCAAAAAGTCAAACTATTTCGTGCTAATGAGCCCATTCTTAGCGTATTTATGTGGGGCATTAACCATACAGTAAGTTTCGTCACAAATATTCTATGAATACATATAGTCTGATAATTTTCAACAAATTCTAGATAAACGAATTAAGTCATGTCAACATACCTGTAATGTTGCTGCCAGACGATTTTCGCGCAAATTCGAAAATAAAAGTCGACAATCATTTATTCAACAAGTAAGAAACTATCGGAGATTTGATTAGAGCCAGCTGCAAAATTTTAATTTCCCCAATGATTTATTTAGAGAGAGTATGCCGTCACATTTTAAGGTGAAGGAATACTGTCCCCTTGTATTTCGCAATTTACGTGAACGATTTGGAGTTGACGATGTTGACTATCGCGAATCTTTAACTAGATCGCAGCCATTGGTCATCGACTCATCGGGCAAGTCGGGTGCACAATTTTATGAGAGCTATGATAAATTCTTTATAATTAAGAGTCTTACATCTGAGGAAATTGAACGCATGCATGCTTTTCTGAAACATTATCATCCAGTGAGTCAAAATACTTTTAAACTTAATTTTGATATACAATTCATATTATCCTCGAAACTTGTTCTTAGTATGTTGTAGAGAGACATGGAAAAACACTTTTGCCGCAATATTTGGGCATGTACCGGATTACTGTAGAGAGCGTCCAGTATTATTTCGTTGTAATGAGAAATGTCTTCAGCTCTCAGTTGACCATACATAAGTATGAACGTAATTTTGGTTCTGTATATCGGTGTTTTGAAATAATTATTAACTCTTATTCAATGATTTGTTATTCTATAGAAAATTTGATTTAAAAGGCAGTACTGTAGATCGGGAGGCTTCAGATAAAGAGCTTGAAAAGCTTTTACCTACATATAAGGACAACGACTTTATAAAGCAAAAAGTCAAATTGGAGATTGGCGAGGAACCCAAAAAAAAATTATTGGATACTCTAAATAATGATATTGATGTAAGAAATCAAACGTAATTTTATATATATGAAAGATATATCTATAAATATTGGTATAAAGCTCTGGGTTTCGACCAAGCTGCAAGTGAGATGACAGCTCGCAAATAATTAATTCACTTATACTTTGAGAAAAACTCTGATAGTTTTTAATAATAAGAAAATTAATGATTTATCAAAAAAAAAAAAAAAAAAATAATAATAATAAGATAAATTCGTGCGTATGTAATACACATATAGTTTAGAGTATACATCAGTGTTGCCATCTTTTCGCCGAAAAAACAGGACAGTTGACACAAAAAAGAGTACAAAAAAGGACAAAATATTTTTGAAAAGGTGAAAAAAACGGATAACATTTTTTTCTATTTTAAAAAATGGAATTGATTTTAATTTCTCTTTAAAAGGTGTAGCACCTCATTTGCCGGTAGCTTATTGTAGTTTTGGCAACATTTGCCGTTCCGATGTAGTCCAAACCTAATCCAAAGATATTATATTTAATTGTATGTAATTGTTAACTAGTAAAACCAACCTAATTGCCAAAATAGAATTTAAGGTATCAATATGCAGCTTGTTCCTTAATTAGCTTTTCCACCTCAACATTTGACCACGGCAACGACAGCATAGTGATAACAAATGCACCCAGGTCCAAAAAGTTTTTGTTTCCTGCTGAGTCTGTGTGGTTCTGAACATCAGTTCAGAAAGATACGACACTTTCTTTATCTCTCCATTCTAAAAGTTTTGTATATAAACTGCACTTGCAGTATTTGCAAAATGAATTATCAATATTATTGGGAACGCGGCTAATCCATTTTTTTTAATGGGTCGTTTAACCGCGACACCCTAAATTTCAATTTTGTAAATTTCCTTTGACATTTTTGTTAAACTTTTGAAAACTTAATGATCGATCGATAAATATATTTTCGATTGCAAGGCTACAGCGTTTGAAACAGTGATACATCGTAAAATATGTTGCAATATTATTATTATTATTAAAGCGATGATATTGATTTACTTGACAAATTTTATAAACAACCTTTAACAATTAAAAAGGATGAAAACAGGTCAAAATAAAATAAAAAAAGGCATTTTTTCCGGACAGGGGCTGTTTCTAAATTTTTGCGGCAGTTGTAATTTCAAAAAGGACAGATCTGTCCGGAAAAAGGTCAAGTTGGCAACACTGGTATACATACATAAAATTTCAGCTTTTGTAATTTATGAAGTCTCTCTGTTCATACGGACGTTAATAAGTCTCTTGCTCAGAGTGAAAATGTGTGTTTGTATGTTTTTTTCCGTTTCTCTCATGAGCATCTACACTGATAACTGTTATGTGGTACCTGTTGATAGAGCAGATCAATGTTAAAGTTCCAGACGTGTAATCTGGCGGTGATTTCCGTGAAATACCAGTACTTTCAGACTTGCATTTAATGTAATGGAAGTGTTTATCCACCGATATATTGATATACTGTATGCTACTAGATTTGGTTGGATTTTTATCTGCACACATTGCCCTGACCCATTAAATCTTAAAATATATTACCATTAAATTTGAATTTACCTAATTCCTAAATTTATTTTAGTCTTGCCTACTAATAGAATTAAATGCTCCTATGTATAAAGTCTGCATTTTTATAAACGGATATCCGAAATGCATTTTAATATTCCTTTACGTATACTCTCTATTCTACTTACGGTCAACTATCCAATATACGTATACCGCAATCAGTTGTTAACCAAGTTACATATAATGGACTACTCATTGCTTGTGGGTATCCATGATTGTGTACGTGCAGAAGAAGAGGCCCTACAAGGAGATATCGCGCTGGCAACAGGTCGCAGCGAAAATAGTGAGAGCGAAGAATGCGATAGTGGTGAACGGTAAATCATTAAGAATATTAAACAAAGAGAATAGTAAAAAGGTAAAAAAAAATCTCTTTAAAGGTGGACGTATAATACACCGCCCGATTCCCCGAGAGGTGCACAATATAAGGAAGTTGTTTATGAAGTTGACATATACGCCATTCCCAGTATTGAAGGTTATTTATAGAAAAGATTTTAAAATATTTAAACATAATGTAAAAAAGTACATATAAATTTAATTTCAGAGAGACGAGAAATTTATTTTATAGCTATTATTGATGTTTTAACACAATATGGTGTCAAAAAACAGGTATATTTATTGATTTATTTATATAAGATATGAACACTTTTCAATTATTATTTTTCTTTATTTTAGGCTGCAAAAGCTGCAAAAACAGTTAAGTATGGTAGTAATGTTGATGGGATATCGACTTGCGATCCTGAGCAATATGCTAAAAGATTCCTAGACTTTATGGACAAAGCTATAGAGTAAGCTATTTAATTGTATTTGTCATTATATATTGAAAATAAATCTATGTATACATATAAAATAGTCTGTTCTATTATTGAATATGTGCTCTTTGATTCTCTCGTATCCAAGATTATGATTATTAATACGTGCTGAAATAGTAAATAATCTTAAGTTTTTATGACAAAGACATGCGATATGCAATTTCCATATAATTATTCTATTACTGATATAATTATATATATGAATCGAATATGAATATAAATAAAACCATTTGTGTACGTTATTTTATTAAAAATCAAATATTTATGTGTATCCAGAAGACATTATAAATTACTAAAATTGGAATTAATACGTTATCAATGTGAATTGCAAAACATAGTGAGCGATACTTACTACAAAACGATTCACCTGGTGGCGGGGTCGAACTGTAGAGTTGCGTTCATTATTTTTCATATTTTCGAACCGCTCACGTATTCTGAAATTGTTAAAAATATTTACTTAAATAATTTATTTCTCAACAGTAAGTAAGTCTTACGCTTTGGCACTTTCTATTGTTGAATCATCGGACACTTGTTCCGAATATATGTCCACAAAGCCTTCCATTATTTCGCGTTTGATCTCGTTTGCCTGCCATTTTTCAAATTTGGCGCGAAGTTGTTTTGCGCGCGCTGCTTTGTGTGCCTTTAGAATTAGAATTAACATTGATGAAAATCAATTTCACAGAAACTAAATATCTTTAGCGACATTTTATTGTTCAATAGTCTGTATAGAGGTTTTGAGATATTAAGCAGAGGTGTTAAGGTGAAACTCGCAATTTTCAATATACGGCTTGTAGGACTTCTTGGCTTACTAATTTTAGACAGAATTTTAAATATATGATGCTCATAAAAGATTATCGTGTCACAAAAAAAATCTTTGGACGTAACGTTTAGCATAAAGCGTTTTGTCTAAATTAACGTCCGACTCTTTAAAATTTCGAATATATTTACAAATAGAGTCGTTTGGCTTTTGAAAATAGAATTGCTTTCGTATTCTATCGATTTTTTGTTAAATATATTACATGATTTAGACTGTAAACGAGTATAATAAAGTCGACTGCGTTGCGCGCGATTTTCTTTAAGATCTGCTTACCTCTTTAAGCGCTTCATCTCCATTTATTGTACTTAAGTTTATAATTTCTTGATCGCTTTCGTCATCATTACCGCTTTCATTCTCATCATCGCTGTCATCTTCATCTTCGCTGTTAGATTTATAATTACCGATCCCCCTATCTTCAGCTGGTGGAGGCGTAAAACATTTTAGAGGCCTGGGACTCCTGCAGTTAGAAGTAATCGATTTGTTTTGCTCCATTTCCCGAAATTTGTTCAACATTGTCGAAGTGGTCTGTGTTTTCTGTAACACATTATCATAAGAGTTATGTTTGCCCGACTCGGAATCGGATTCGGAATCGAGCGAAGGCATTTTAACAACACCTTCTCGAGGGGGTGTTATACGGAATTGACGCTTCTTTTCATGATTCGGACGATAGGTTTCGAAAAATTTAAACTTCTGACTCAGCTCGGCTGTGGTCACTTTGATATCCTCCGCTTTCGTATCACACTTAACTACATCCGCATTAGAGTTCTATATATGTATACATAGAAATATATGTTATATAACTCATAATTGAATTCATTTATTCTCACCTCAGCAAACAGTTGATTTTGGCTGGGGCATCTGTTGAGAAGAGTGGATCGATTGCTTTGAAAATCGCATTTGGCATGGTGACTTGATGCCATGTTCGCGTCCAGCTCCATAAAGATAATACGGGACTTCTTACTTATAGCTATATATACAATAAAAACATATATATATATACAATAAATACATGATGAATGAATGGTTTTGTGAAAGTGTATCTAACAGGTATGAAAATTTTTGAAGGAGACATCGTAGACCCAATAAAGTTTATACATATATTCTTGATCAGCACAAAAAAATAAGTTGATATAGCCCTGTCTGTCCGTCCCTCCGTATGAACGTCGAGATCTCGTAAACTACAAAATCTAGAAGCTGAAATTTTATATGAATACTCGTATGTTAGTTCCGCAGTATGAGTTTATTGTTTTATGATGGCCTCGCCACCAATTAAAAAAAAAATGTATTTAAAATACTAGAGACTTGTAATTTGGAAAATAGACAAATTTGAATGCTATTAATAAATTCTGAAAGTTTCATGAAGATCGTCCATCTAGAAATGGAGTTATCGGTCCAAAGTCCAACCCACCCCAAGCCACGGCAGCAACTGCAGTTAGCAGAGCGGCCGCTTATATGTGCGTAAAGAAGAAGAGTATTAGTTTTTTTTTTTTTTTTTTTTTTTTTTTTTTTTTTTTTTTTTTTTGCAGGGTTCAGGGTATCCTGTCATCGAGCCGTCTCTACTACAGCCTTCTTACTTGTTTATTCTGTTCTTACCAGATTCAAAGACATCTGCGTCCTCCACCAGTCCAGAGCTATGACCATTACTGCAAGTGGATGTTTTAGGCTCATTATCCTTGTCGTTAAACATTTCACCTTTTTCGAATCGCTCTTTCATGGAGCGGGCAGCTCCGCTTATTTCAACATCTGGTTGTTTGCCGACGGATGTGATAGCCTGCTCGGATTCGGCGACTGCCTGCTGATACATTTCCTTGATTTTCGCTTGTTTGCCCATGAAGAGGCGAGAGCGTATATTTTGAATTTCCTGCTTTCGTTCTTCGCGGCGGTCGTCTTTCGAGTGCATGGTACCCTTTTCGAATTTGGTCTTAATGTCGTTCATGGCATCGCCTAGACCAACAGGCCGCTCTTTTTCAGATTTTTTTTTCGAACGTATCAAGTCAGCATCCTCATTTTTTACACCGGGTTCATCGTCGGCGCCAATTAATGCTCCGCATTCGTTATCGACATCATTTGGTCGATACTTCGTAAGAACCGACTTACTGTGCTTAATCACAGGTCTTTGCTGCACTAGAATTTGGTCCATTCTAAGCTTATTTTGTTCCACATTTTCAAAAAGTTCAAATCTTGAACGAACGTTTAATTGGTGCAGTTCCTCAAGGCCTAGGTCCGGCTTATCTGATGCTTTTATATATACATATAAATAAATATAATTAGTTCAAGTATTTTAAATATTTATACCCTGAACGCATTGAAAACAAGAAATAGGGTATAATGGTTTTATTAAAAGTATGTAACATGCGGAAAGAGGCAGATCCTATAAAGTATATATGCTTGATCATTGTGCCGAGCTGAGTCGATATAGCCATATCCGTCTGTCCGTCCGTCCGCATGTTTGAACGCATCGATTTGAGAGGTTCGCAATGTCGCATATAGTGCACGCGCAGTACGAGTTTGTTTAAAAAATTCGTAGACTTTTATATTTCCAACATCTATCGAGAATCAGTTATAAAATTATAGTAAATATATCAGTTTTTAGAGTTAGAGTCTCCAAGTATATATGCATATATATAGATACTAATTTATTCAATTTCGGTTTTTGTCAGATTTTGGATTCCGGTCCCCACATGTGGCACAGCAACAAAGTCAGCGAGACAGCAAGCCGCCTGCATTGCTCACACACAAGCGTGTGTGTGCTCGTGTTTTTGCATGTATAGTTTCTTACGCATGGAGAACCGAAACGAAGCATTCTTGGAATATGATTCGTTTGAAGAAGGGCTCAGGGGATTTCGTAGTCGAGCAGTCTCGACTACAGCTTTCTTACTTGTTTTTATTCAATTTTTGGATTCCGATCCCCAATTCACAGCCACACTCCCTACGTGTTCAATTCTGTTATATTTCGCACGTTTCAAGTTTAAGAAATATTAAAACAAATTATTTTAAAAGTTATAAAAAAGTCAGATTCAGCTGTTTTCTGGGCTAAATTATATTAAATTATTATCGTTATATATGCGGAAGAGTTAGGGACTAACCACTAACCATACAACACATAT
This sequence comes from Drosophila antonietae, assembly GCA_030914385.1. Taxonomy (NCBI): domain Eukaryota; kingdom Metazoa; phylum Arthropoda; class Insecta; order Diptera; family Drosophilidae; genus Drosophila; species Drosophila antonietae. Next base: position 106,695 of record JAUESO010000080.1, on the reverse strand, counting down.
ACTGGACAACTAGGACAAACTTTTTTCACGCACCAGAATATGAGCATAGGTACCAGTCAACTTCGTATTTCTTCGGCTTTGAATCTACTGGCTTGTGCAGTCAAAATATGATAGAACGAATTCATTGCGCTGCAAACGCTCAACTGGTATGGTCATATTTTCATTTGAGCCAATGCTATGCACTTTTTAGACCATGAACTCATTGAAAAATGGAATTCAATTCTTTACGTTCGTAAAGAAGAAGAGTATTACTATTAGTCTCGACTAGAGCCTTCTTACTTGATATACCCTGAACCCATTGAAAATGGGAATTCAGGGTAGCTATAGATTTAAAATTTGTATAATATATTCCGAAAGTTTCATAAAGATCGTGCATCTAGAAATGGAGTTATGAGCGTCCAAGGTTCAGCCCAAGCCAATCCCCAAGCCACGTCAGCAACTGTGTGGTTAGCAGAGCACACTCATACGTACGTAAAGAAGAAGATTATTATTATTTTTGCAGGGTTTTAGCTTCAGAGTTTTCCTAATACGAAGTTGACTGGCACCTATGCTCATATTCTGGTGCGTGAAAAAAGTTTGTTCTAGTTGTCCAGTCTATGTGTCGTATGGCTAGTGATACAAGTTAAGTCCAATATACGAACCTAACACAAAAAGAATGAATTCGCTATCTCTGATATCTTCGGAAACCGACGCATTCAAACATATGGACAGACAGACGGACATGGCTATATCGACTTTTCTCGTCACTCTGATCAATAATATATATATATACTTTATGGAGTCTGCCACGCCTCCTTCTGTCTGTTACATATTTTTAACTTGATTTCCAATGTGGTCAAGGTATAAAAATTTTGATTTCCCATGTTTAATGGGTTAAGGTTATAATGAGATAGAATTTCTTAACTTACCACGAACCACGTCCGGAGGCAGCTCAGTTGGTTGGCTTTCTCTAATGATTAACTCAGTTTTGCGTGGCTTCGATTCTTCCGCCTGCTCAACGGCCTTAGGCGCAAATAGTCTGCGGAGTTTGAGCATAACTATATGACTATGAGCTTTGTGAATATATGTATATGTACATGTATACATATATGAATTTTGTATAATATTAGAAACATGGGGAAAGTACTTACAGCCTTAAGTGTACAACGCAGTATACATCTCCTTCGTGACTCTGATAATTATCGAACCTAAAGAGTAAGTGTGTACATTAAAAATTTATTAGGCAAATCTGACAATATGAGTGATTTTGTTATTTCTGTATTCTAAACGTATTTCTAGGCAGTTATTGGTGAAGGTAATCAAATTACCCCTAATAATTTCGTGGTATATAAAAAATTGTATTTTAAATGATTTTATTTTGCAAAACTAATTGGGATTAGCATGTACTAATCGTTTTCTATCAATCCCCATCATTAAATATATCATATTCATTTATCATATTAGGATGATGGCCAAAAATCGTGTGCATTGTTAGCTGCAGAGATTTTTGATAGCTGGTACATTTAGATTATCAATTCCGTTGTCTCGGCCTTTTTGATATGGCAGCAGGTGCGAGCAGCAGCTTAACTGAATTTGCTTCAACGTGTACTTTATTTGAGTATTTAGATATATTTTACATTTATAAAGAGTACTAGTGACGAAAATTCAGTAAATCCTGGCTGCTGCCAGAAACGGTACTATTTATTCCATTATATATTATAGGTTTTTTGCATTTTAAGTAAATAAAAGTAGAGATTGGTCATTTTTATGGTTATTACTATTCGAAATCAATACAAAACTATTTATTTGAGCTAACTTACGGTGTCTTTTACCAGTGACTTGCTAGCAGTAGCGATTTTAAATCCCTAAATTTGCACTTGGGTAGATCTTGTGGGCTGCAGACTAATCATTATGGGTTCTATGGTTAGTGACTTTAGGCTCCACTAGCTTGGTGAGTGCATTTATTCCATGGTTGCAATGTAACTTACTTCAATTGTTTGGTACAGTTTTTGCATCGCAAGCAGGATTTGTGGTAGATAGCTTTTTCAGATTTGAATTGAACAATTACTTCCTCCATCTTATAGACCGGCTTTGAGCAAAGCTTGCAATTGATTTGCTGCTCATCTTGCAGATTCTATAAGCAAAATTCACAATATTTAACATTAATAGGGGGAGATTGAGAGATTAATGGAAAGAGATTGACCAAAATAAATACAATATGCTTAAAATAATATATATTTTAATTACGAATAATTAGTATATGCAGTACTTTTTGATAGAGTGTATAAGTGAATTTATTGTATTTTAATCAGGCTCAGTGAAATGTTTGGATTAATTAATGATTTGCTTACACTGAAGATTTGTTGAGCTTTACTTGAATCACTTGAACGTACATGGATTAAATTTCGCTTCTGAAGGGCGTCAAATTTGTTAAAGCTGCTCTTCTGCGATATAAAACAAAAAATAAATAAAATATTAATAGTAAAATATATATTTCATTGAATGTGGAAATCTTAAATCTACATGTACTTCCAAGCTACTACTATAATTTAAGCAAGAAAGAAAATTTGATTCCGGGTGCCCGACTAGGCGATGCCCTGCACGTCACGGTATTATAGGTTTCTTAAATGTATGTAACTGGCAGAAGGAGGTGTAGCACACCCCATAAAGCATATACAAGTGTGAACGATCCTTCTCGAAAACTAATAAAGGCTATACTTGTTTCAGAAAACTGATAGCTGTTCCCGTTTCCCGTTATCAATTAAAAATATTATCAGAAGAGATGCGTTGAATTCTTTGAATATCAGTTCCTTAAAGGGCTCGGGCGATCTCGTAGTCGACCGGTCTCGAAAGCCTTAGAGCTTTCTTACTTTTTTTGTAAAAATTTCTTTTGTAACTTGTAACTTGAACTTACCACAGATATAGTTTGATTATCGTATTCGCATTTTTTTGATTTTTTAGATTTTTTTTTTTTCTGCGCTAAAACTGTTGAGTTGTCTTCATTATATTTTGATAAAGTATACAATTCTGGCAGATTCGACGATTTCTGTTCGACTGTTGCGTTGACTTCGCTCTCCAAAGAATTGGTAGTCGATTCCAAGTCCACGGATTCTGAATCTACAATTTTCGAATTAGTTTTTGATACCTTTTTAACCGGTTTCCTTGTTGTTATAATTGACTTTGAAACCAAATGCTCTTCTTCGGCGTTTATAACGGTCTTCATCTATATATAACCCAAAGGCACGTGTTATTCAATTAGCTTAAATTCTTTAGAAACAATATATTATAGAATATGCATAGTAGGCTGTATTCTTCCATCAGATATTCGAGGGGAGAACTCAACATATGGAGCTGATACGATTTAGTTTATATTAAAAATATTATAAAATATTTTATTTCATTGAATACAAGTATAATTGTCTACACGAAAATATAACTCAGCCCCCAATCGCACGTGTCGTAGTGGGAGCGACTGTTACTTATAAACCTACCTTTTTCGATTCCATTTCGGCAGAAAGGACGACGGCACAGTGCACCTTTAAATTGAAAATGAAATATATTAATATTAAGTAAAAAATTTATAAACAAATAGGAAAGTTCAAGTCGGGCGACACAGAATGTTGATTACACGTTCCCAGCCAAACACTATTATATCTATTTCCGATTCGAAATAGTTGGGCAATTAGCAAACTCTCGGGTCATATAAGCATATATCAGTAAATAATAAGGGTCCAGTTAAGACTGTTCGACTACCCTTTGAAGAACCAATAATATTTCAAGAATACCTACATACGCTGAGATACGCATATATGTATGCATTGCAGGCGTCTTGCCTGCTGGCTTGCTCTGCCACATGGGTAATGTTATGAGAATTGGGGGCCCGTATCCAAAATCTGACAAAAATCTAAATTGTATTAAAGCTTATGTAATATATTTGGTATCTATATAACTTGAAGACTCTAGCTCTAAAGATGACCAAAACACAATTTTTGAAAAAATGTTTTTATCAACAACTCTAAAACTCTATCTCTACAGACCAAAGACGAAAAAAATTAAGTTTATAGTTACATCTTCTGAAATCGACGCGTTCATGTATAGGGACAGACGGACAGAGAGACATACGGACGACGGACATGGCTATATCAACTTTTCTCGTCACCCTAAACAGGAATATATGTATATACTTTATGGGGTGTGCTACGCCTCCTTCTGCCTGTTACATACTTTTAACAAAATTTCCCATAGAGAGAGAGGGAGAGAGAGAGAAAGAGAAAGAGAAAGTGCAATACCGTCAAATAAATACATATGTATATACCATGGAATGTCCCGTTATATTTATAGTTTATGCCCTTTTCAAGTCAAATTTAATGCGTAAATACTCAATTGAAATTACGTAAAATGGAAAACCAACCATATCGAAATACTACGCATTTATATTGGCTAAATAGGAAAAGAATCGTCAAGAAGTTTATTTACGTTTTGCAAATCTGAAGAGGTTTGTTTGCACTAACTTATCAACTTTGGGCACTGTTTAAACGAGAATCGAATTAAGATTCCATAGCTTACATAACTTGAGAACATTCTTCAAATACTCTCTTCACCTAGTAAGATCATTCAAAATACTGTGGAATTCGCTTATAACGACTCCGCTTATAGTGTCCGTCCGGTTATTGCGACTAAAATGCGATGGTCCCAATACAAACATATATGAAAGGGACCCCGCTTTTAATACAGACAATATTTTTCACATTTCAATCGGTTATTACGACGTGCCGATATAAAATAAAAATGCCGATAAAAAATACAGCGAAATAATGACATTAAAGTATTAAACAACGATCAGTGCCCTTGTGTACGTAGCAGCGACACAAATGTTGCTGAGAGAGAAAGAGAGACAAATATATATATATATATATATATATATATATATATATATATAGAGAGAGAGAGAGAGAGAGAGAGAGAGAGAGAGAGGAGAGAGAGAGCGAGAGAGGTGTAATGCTGACGTCACACAAAAGCCAAATTTTATTGTTTTGATTAAACATTTAATTAGTTTTATTTTAAACCCAATTAGGAATATGAAAATCATTAAAAAAAAGTTTTTTCTCCGTTTGGGTCCTGCACGTATAACACCGGTCCCTTCAGCTTCGTTGGATTCTCTTGTATGTGTATGTAAACAAATGTATATTCATTTCTAAATAAATTAAATTGTGTTATTTACATATCTAGATATGTAATTAATTTGCCAGGTAAGTCGAGATATTTCTGCACCTCTACAAGTGAGTATTATATACATACATACATTAGAATTTGTGGGTGAATATCTCTGTTTACCTAAATGACCTAAATGCACATCTAAATGTGTGTATCCACAAGTGAGGGTTTGGGTGTGTATTTGTGTATACATGAGGCTGTATAAAAATACACTTTCGTCCGGAATTCGGACACCCTAAGTGAGAGAGAGAGGGATACACAAAGTATACTATTTGTAAGGCTGAGTTGGAAGGAAGGGGGGCAGGTGCGTCAGCATCTCACATAAATGAATACTATGCAATCTAAAAATGATTTGGCCACTACGGTTGTAAACGGATTTTTTTTGGTTTAACATTTAAAAATTTATAAAATGCATTGGCTTACATAAGTTGGAAGCAATATTAATATGTACACTTAAATATAAAAGAATGTTTATTTTTATTTGTACACATATGAATATTTATTTAACCTAATATATTTATATTATTTCATATCTTTATTACTTAAACTTATTTATATTGCACTTGTTTGAATATATTTGTATGTATACATACATACATATATGATTGGCTAACCTTCGTTGAAGTTACGGAGCTTACTTTCTCTAAATAAATTGAAGTTCTTGTTTTTTCGTAAGCCTTTCTACTGATTGGAACTTTCCTCTTGCAAAGCCAACAAACGACTGATCAGATTTTTAAAAATGAACACAGAACTCGATGGTTACATAGAGAGCATTTTTGAATCTTTGCCACTGCTCTATATCTACATGTACATATGCGTGCACATACATACATATGTATACACACATTTTCATAAATGCAAATATACATACGCACACGCACACGCACACATACACACATACACACATATATATTAAGAAGGTTCCTTTAAACCAACAGCAAATAATATAAATAATTCTAAAAAAAAAAAGTTATACCCTGATTTTCCATTTTCAATGGGTTAAGGGTATAAAAACAAGTAAGAAGGCTCTAGTAGAGACTGCTCGACTGCGAGATACCCTGAACCCTGCAAAAAAAAAAACTAGTACTTTTCTTCTTTACGAACGTATGAGCGCGCGCTTTGCTAACCGCGCAGTTGCTGCCGTACCTTGGGGTGGGTTGGGCTGAGCTTTGGACGCTTTTAACTCTAAATCTAGATGGACGATCTTCATGAAATTTTCGGAATATACTAATAGCATCCAAAATTACTTAATCTGCGTATCTATAATATCTATCTAAATATACAAATTTTAAGTCTCTAGTTAAAACGTCAGAAGTTACGCCAAAAACCCTAAAATATGTAAACGAATTTTCGATTTCTTATCGATAATTTGGAAATGGGATAACTTATCGAAAAAACAAAGAAAACATACGAGTGTTCATGTGAAATTTCAGCTCTCTAGCTTTTGTAGTTTCCGAAATCTCGACGTTCGTACGGACGGACGGACAGGACTACATCAGCTTATTTTTTTGTGCTGATCAAGAATATATATACTTTGTGGGAACTGCGATGTCTCCTTCGCCTTAAAAAGCTATGGCGGATATATGTACGCCCATAGGGTGGGAGGCAAATCGGGAAAACGTGTCTTCTACAGCTTTAAAGCTAGAACTATGAAATTTGGCATGTGAGTTAATGTTATGATTCTATGAAAATCGATCAAAAAGGTTTATGTCTACGCTCATTGGGGGTGTGGAAAGTCGTATCTGAATATATAGTGATGTTTCGAATCGTGCTATATTTTGGTTTTTGTCACTAGAGACTTGAAATTTGGCATGTACACTCGGGTTGACAACCCAAGCTCAATAAGCTATGGTCGATATATCTACACCCACAGGGGCGTGGCAAACTGCAAGTTTATATCTCCTACAGTTTTAGAGCTAGAAGCTTTAAAATTGGATGGTTCAGTTACTAATACCATTCTATATCGATGACCCAAAAATAATTTTTCAGCCTCTTTTGGGGCGTGGCATATCGAAAAATACCCTGTAATTTTCGCTTTTTTTGAGTGTAAGCAACCAAACTTTGCAGTTATGTTACCCTCGGCTCTTTCTAAGAACTGGACAAAAATTATGCGTCTACGCCCACTGGAGGCGTGGAAAATCGGCAAAGAAGTTTGTTATGGCCAACTACATAATTCATGCTTAACATAGTAATTGCTAAAATGGTAGAAAGCATTTTAACATTAATATAAAATATTAAATATTATTATTAAAAAAATCAAATTTATAAGTTTTCGATTAATAAACAAGAAGTTTCCAGCGGCATTTGATCCCAGGTCATTTTAAAATAACATGTAATCGTTAGCTAAACCTAAATAAGTTCTCTGCTACAAACTCATAATTCAATCGCAATTCTTAGAATATTATAGCATGCAGCTTCGGTATGTATCGCTTAATTTGTGCGCACGCAGGGTGCATGGTGTATACTCGTATAGTGTGTATAGGAAAAACGTTTGTTGCTTGCCATGTATGTTTGCTAATTGCTGAAATATTTCGTTTATTAAATAAATAAAATTCACCTACGGGCACAGAGTATTTTGCAGTTAGTTGCGCCTAACTACAACGTTCTTACTTGTTTTTTTTACTTGTACGCCGTTTGAGCTAGAGACTTCAAATTTGTATATTTAGATAGATGTTATGGATACGAAGATTCTGTAATTTTCAGATTTCAAATACTAGAGACTTGCAATTCGGCGAATGGATACATTTCGATTCTATTAATCTACTCCGACAATTTCATGAAGATCGTCCATATAAAAATGTAGTTATAAACGTCCAAAATATAGGCTAACCCACTCGCAAGTCGCTGTTTCAACTGAGCAGTTAGCAGAGCGCGCACTTATACGTGGGTAAAGAGTATTAATTTTTTTTGCAGGGTTCAGGGTATCTCGTCGAGCCGTGTCGGCTAGAGCCTTACTTGTTTTATATTATTATTTTTTATTTATTTATTTATTTTTTTTAACATTCAATATTTATGCACGTATAAATATTTTCTTATTGCGAACTTAAGAGCAAAGACAATTTTACTGAGATATGCATGAGATAAAGAAACTTAATACTCAAAATAATTATAATGATTAAATAATTTGTTTTCAATGTAAATTGTTTGATTGCTAATATTTATAAGTCTATTTTAATTTGATTGCCATAATAATGTCCATAATACAATTTAAAATATTTATGACCATATTATATTATTCTTGTATTAAAAATAAAAAATTATATGTCAAACAAAAACATAAACGTCATAAGATCAATTGTTAATTTACATTTTTTTAACACTTGATCTTTCAAGAGAAAAGTCGTTGTCCAATGAGAATTAAAGATTTTGATATACAGATCATTAAGCTGATGGAAAGTCCGAAATTGAGTATTACTTTATGCCATTATTAAAGCAGCAAAACTATTAAATCAACTTGGAAGATATACATATAGCTTCTAATAATAAATATATACTCAACCGACTGGCTACATGTAGTTGGTACGACTTCATAGGTGACTAGGTATGGAAATAATACCAACCATGAAATCCTTGCACAATGCCAAAGAAATAATAATGATTAAATGCAAGCGTAGTTTTTAATGGATTAGTACTTTTTATAATGCCACTAGTTTTTGTTTCGTTATGCTGCTTGAGATCTTTGTCTCCTAAATTGAAAACCGAATAGGAGTTTATGTTGTCTATCACTTAATGGCAGTATGTTGTTAATTTATTTTCATTGATTAACAACAAATAAATACCGCCGGCAATAATTCCATATTTCATATCGTGCTAAATGTCCTTTGATGGCGCTCTTATCATTTGTGCGTGTGGTTGTAAATTGGCATTTGATTGCCTATTATTGGTTGGCTTATCAATTGTATTCGTATTATATGCTTTATAGCAATCCATATCCAACTTAATTGTAGAAAGTGTTGAATTAGCTGACAGGATGGGTGTTGTATGTCTTGCATATAGAGAATTGGGTGCTGAGATTGCTGTTGCTTCTGACAACCGGTTCAAGGACTTGGTGGCCCCTTTTAACGAATTGATTGTAGATAAGCCTGTAACCAAAAGAAATACAATGCATTGTTTACTCCGTAATTAAAAACTTTATTCTACATTACATTCAGATCCGTTGGCAGATGTTTGATTTAATAACGAAGATGGATATCCACGCCTATCCAAAATATCTTCTGATGGTAATGTTGAACATTTAATGTTCGTTTTACATATGATGTCTGCCAATAGATCAACTGGCAATGCTGTATTACTAACTGGAGACTGCGCTTTAACAGATAGATGGTTGCTATCATATTTCAAATCAGGAACCCCATATCCAACATGATTAATGCGGCCACTGCAATTACTATTTTCTCTTTCAGAGGCGGCCGATCCTCCTGTTGAGACAGTTTCATTGTCACAACCCGTTTTTATGGCTAGAATTAAAATAATAAATTCATAATTAATTTAGAAAAATGGACAAGGCAGTTAAATATGATTAAGATATTGTAGGACATTTTCGCATTGGCATACTCTGCCTATACTCAATGCATGCAAGGTTGTATAAAAAGGCTAACTAACTAAATTAACAATAGTTTTAAAAATTTACCCATCACGGGTGATTGGTCTCCACTGACACTTCCTCCACCACCACTCCCTCCAACGTTCCCACCCCCAGCGCTATTGGAGCCATCATCAGCCCCCCCGCTGGTGCTGCTTGGTGGTCTTGGCAATCGACGACGCAACCATGGATGCTTTAGGGCTTCAGAAGGAGTTAATCTTTTTTCAGTATCCCATTCCAAACAGCCACGAATAAAGTTTAGAAATAACGGGTCCTTACAACCGTCTAATGCCTTTGACAGACTCTTAGAGCAAGGTGGTCCACGTGGCTTGCCACGGCGGGATTGACCGCCAACTAATACAACCATCCCATCGGGCATAGTGCGGACAGTGCAGTAACGTGGATACCCCTTTGGACTGAAAAATGTCTTTGCTCGCTTTGCGTTGGCCAATAACGTTTTGCTTGGCATTCCAAGCACTTCGATAATGCAGGCTAACTGATCGCTCTCATTTTCTCCAGGAAATAGTGCATGACCCGACAGTAGCTCAGCAAGAATGCAACCAAGAGACCACATATCGATCGCTTTACCATATTTTGCGCCCAAAATTACTTCTGGTGCGCGGTAAAATCTTGACTGTATGTATGTGTAGACACGTTGGCTTTCAAAGCATGACGATCCAAAGTCGATAACCTATACATATATTTATAAATATTACTCGAAAAAGATAAAAAAAAATTGTTAATCTTTTTACCTTTATACCAGAACGACCTTGTTGTTTCAGTAACACGTTCTCCGGCTTCATATCACAATGAATTATCTCATTCTTGTAAAGTGCGTCCAAGCATTGGAGTAGAGAATGAGCAAATTTACGCACCAATTGCAAACTGAATCCCTTAAAACCATTTTTTTTAATCAATTCATAAAGATTAATGCTTAGCAACTCGAATGTTATGCAAGTATGATTCCGAAAAGCAAAATAATCATACATATGTATAATATTCATTGTGTTGTACTTGTCGTGCCGTCTCAAGTGATGTAGTATACGAATTTCTTCTTGAGCCTGCCGGTGAAAACGCTTCTCGTTTCGCACTATCTTTAAAGCAACATGTTCATGGGTCTTATGATCGTAAGCCTTAATTACTTGACCAAAACTACCTTTACCGATTATTTTAAGCATTTCATAGCGATAGGCAACATGATCGTGCGGAATATGTATATATGCGCCCTGTTCATTGTCATAATCTGAATTATTTGGTCCATAAATACCAGGGCGTTTTTTCGCATTGGCGCCAATAAAATATATCTGCGGATAGGCTAAGATTTCGGTTCTTTCATATGGCGTCAATTTGTGCATATACAGGATCATAACTTGCTGAGGCGATACAACCAAAGCTTTTGGTTTATCTTGCAATGTACTCTTCTGCTGGCCCGACATTATGATTTGTTCATGAAATGCAAAATGTTCGTTGTCCGGTGGTAGAACAGACCTCTGATGCTTCGTTACCAAAGCTAGCGAATCGATAGACGCTGCATTCAAAGACAAATCTTTTCGTAGCGATGTGTAAGATGCGTCTGCTTTTGGTGCGACAATTGTGCTCGGCAGAGAATTCACTAGGGTGTATGCAAAAATGTTCAGAGAATATTAACATTATTAGGATAATTTTTATAGATTACGCCTTTTCAATAGAAAAATCTGTGAGCATATTCGGTGTTTTTCTTTAATTTTTGTTGATACTTATAAACTATTTTGTGAAGTAAAGTTAAAAACAAAATTAATCAAGTAAGAAGGCTCTAGTCGAGACAGCTCGACTACGAGATACCCTGAACCCTAAAAAACCCCGCAAATTGGGGGCGACGGGGGGGGGAAATCCAAAATCTGAAAATGACAAAATATGCGTATCCATAATATCTAGTCTCTAGCTAAAACGGTGTAGAAGTTATACCCAAAAAACCTTAAAAATGGAAACGAATTTTCATTTTTTTATCGATAATTTGGAAATGGGACGAGTTATCGAAAAAACAAAATAAACTCCTACTGCGTAGCTAACATACGAGTGTTCATGTGAAATTTCACCTCTCTAACTTTTGTAGTTTCCGAAATCTCGACGTTCATACGGACGGACAGACGGACAGGGCTCAATCAACTTATTTTTTTATGCAGATCAAGAATATATATACTTTATAGGGTCTGTGACGTCTCCTTCTGCCTGTTACATACATTTTCACAAAACCATTATACCCTGAATTCCCATTTTCAATGGGTTCAGGGTATATAAACTTGAAGACTATCTCTAAAAATGACCGAGATATAATTTAAAGAAATATGTTTTATCGATAACTTTGAAACGATAAAAATGATCGAATTTCTAAAACAACCGACGCGTGCAATATTCGGAACTAACACAAAAGGAATGAAGTCTCTAGCTCTTCGGAAATCGACGTGTTCAAACATACGGACAGGCACACAGACGGACGGACATGGCTGTATCGACTAGGCTCGTCGGCTTGACCAAGAATATATATGCTTTATGAGGTCGGACACGCCTCCTTCTACCTGTTACATATATGCAAAACCATGATACCCCGACTTCCCATTTTCAATTGGTTCAGGGCATAATAAAAAGAAAGGCTGTACTCATACCTTGAATAGATTTTGAGACTCCACTAGTATCCACCTTTGGACTCTCAACAATATAATTACATAGGTCTTGAGGAATCGGCGGTTGCTTCGCGTTTTGTTGCTTACGATCCTGAAATATTACTGCCGATCCGTAACTACTATTGAAATTGAATGGAACTACCGTACAGGAGTGATGTACTAAGCTACTTGGATTTATTTGAGCGCTGCCATTTCCATCTACTCCAGCAGCGTCCTGTTGACTTTGCGACATAGTCATTGTCAGAATTGTAGGTGAAACGGTTTTTCCGATTTGCATTTCAATGGCAGCTGGCTCCAAGTCACCTGCATAGGTGCTCGCATCTCGGATAGCGTTCGTTGCCGACAACTGAGAATTATTTGTAGTCTGTTGTTGTGTGCCAACCATATTATTGTTTAGCTGTATATTATAATCGAAATGGTTTAACATCCTATTATTATTATGAATTTTATTAGTTTTATTATTATTTCTACAATTTACCCTCGTTACGCTTTGGTTATTGTTTGCAGTTGCAACTGTGGATGTTTGTCCAGGGACTACTTCGCCTTCGCTCCTAAGTACACGTTGCTGGCTTTTATTTACATCAATACTATTTAAAGTGGAGCTGATTTGCAGCATGGAGCATAGTGCTGCTGTTGCAGTCGGTGTAGATAGTTGTTGTGGTCGTAGTCCGTGGTTCTGTTGCGAATCATTCAAATTATTCAACGGTTGCTGTACTTGTTGCGATCTATATGATGACAATGACATTACTAAATGAACTGGCAATGAATTCAAAGCAGATTGATGACAAGATATATCCTCCAGTGATTCGAATGCCGTACCATACCGTTCGTTATGTGTTGACGAATCATCAACGGACGACGATTGACTTTGCATTGAAGCTTGACGCTTTAGTAGCCTTCGAGTATATGATTTATCAACCTGTGAATTAATGACTCGTTCGCTATTTTGGTGTACATACTCGCTAGATTCGCAACTCAATTCATATTCATGGGATTCAGTTGTTGAACCTGATGAAAATAAGTTTTTCCTATTAAATCGGCGCTCCGAACTTCCATTTCTTTTCTTCACTAGTTCGCCAGCATCGATTTGTAATGAGTATTTATGCCAGGCAACAACATCAATTAGCACCGATGGCGTTGTTAAGCAAAATAAATTGTTTTCTAACGGCGATGGCCAACATATATTTCGCTTGTTACGCGGCCAAATACACTTCGTTATGGAATTAGCTCGAATTTGACTTTGATTGTTTAGCGATTTAGAGGCTCGCGGCCGAGATAAATTACGTCGCCGACTAGCATATTCCCGATCGTCACTTTCCGATGTCTTAGTCAATTTATGATTTCTGTTCTCTACTTGGGCTTCTCGTGTTTCCTTGTCAAGGTAAATTCTAAAATTTTTATAGTTTTGATGAATTTTAAATTCGGCAAACGTTGGTGTATAGGGTGAACGATGAACAGATCCGAGTTCAGATCGTGAATTGTGATAGTCGCGATAATTAGATGCAGTGAAAATATTTGTTCTACCCAATGGCTGGCCTTTTCGTGTGTATTTTAAATGGATATCCGTTGGAAAACTCTTAGAAGAGTTGGCAACGTTCTTGCTAGTCGATGGCCCAGCGAGAATTTCCAGATAATTTTTGTTCTCTTCGGGTTCTTCCTCCTTATTGATTTGCCGTCCGCAAAGACCGCTTAAAATATTAAAACTCAATACATTTTTAAGCGAACTCCGTCCTTTGTTTTGAAATGTGCACTCTTCTAGGCTTTTACTTCTCTTTGATGAAGTTAAATTATTTCGGCATTCACTTTGCTCCCACATCCAACAATAATAACTCTGTGTGTGTTGTGTGATACTTTGGTGGTGCAGATGCTTATGCGGCGGCTCATGTGGCTGCGTCTATTATTCATTGTGGATAACATTCTTAATTAATTGGTTGATTAGCATTATTCTCAAGTAATATTAGCGATTTGAACAATGTTCAGAATGCAATTATGTTTTTTAAGTTCTAGATTTATTCAGAGCGGCATTTGACACAAATGACACGGAGTACGTTCATACACACCTCTGTACCTCCGACTACAATAAACTACCACCAACCATACAATGGTTAGTGATACTACTGATTACAGTTGCGTTTATGTGTATCGATATATCAATATATCAACATCGATATTACAGATATAAATGTGTATGCACTTTCGTGAAATATGAATATATACATACGAAACGTATACATGCAAGAATAACTGTATATCAGCACTAACCATTCATACTAACCATGTTTGGTTAGTGATATCAGTGAAGCTCTCACGCTAAATATTAGAGTGTATCTGTCGCACACACATGAATTAATTCATCAGTTATGTTTATATTTCGTGTTAAACATGTACAATTTGATACTTAAAATTTTGATTACAAAATTTCATTAACTAGAAACGGTGTGGCCGAAGTAGACACTCAGCTAATCTACTGTAACGTTGCCACCACGTCCAAATTTGAGATATTAATTGGCACAATACTTCGTTGAGTTAACATCATCGAGCTGAGTACAAACACAAATAATGTATTTGACTAAAAAATCATAAAAATTAAATAAATAAATAGTATTTAAATATTTTTGAATTAATTTCTCTCAAATAAATGCAGTTTTTTTTTTTATCAGGAACTTATTTATCGATAAGTAGAGAGAAACAGTTAAGCTTAAGAATATACACCATAAACAATCGAGAAAATACTCAAAAGTTTTAACCAGTACTTATAAAATTGCTTATTACTTAGCTGATAATTTGAAAACTCGTAAAGTAGATTATAACAAAATTTTCTTTAAAATGTAAAGAAAATTGGAATTGGGCAACCATGTTTCACAATGTGCACATTACTGTTTTCGACATCGATAATAACCACCCCAAGCACTTCGAAATTGGTTTAGTTGGGGCAGTGAAATTTTAATATAATGAGAGTAAACTCGGTAAAAATTAACTATGCATTAATTTAGAAAGACATTCTAAAAAGTGTGTGTACATATGGTGTGTACAAGTGTAGTACATGGTTGTTCAAATACTATTAGAAATGTGATCGTTATATTCCTTATGTACTAAGTATCGGAACTTGCGTTTACTAAAAGTGGTACAAAAACGTATGCATGTATATGTACATATGTATATGTATATGTACATATGTATATGTATATGTACATATGCATATATGTATGTATATACGTCACGAATGTAGAGAAGTTCGGAATATTTACATATGAATCAGTAGTCTTCAAGCACTCTTTTCATTTCCACCCTTATTAGTAACACATGGTTAAATTTGGTTCAAGGAATGAGTTTGGGGTTCGTTAGACTAAGAGCTGCCATCACGTTCTCTCAGTGTATTTCACTGCGTGCCATATGTACATTAATATAATATATATAGACAAGTATGTATGTCTGTGAAAATCTATGTTACACGCATACGAAATACCATCCACTATATGTATATGTATGAACGTATACATATGTATATTCTTAACCAAAATGATAAGATCCAAATACATACAAATTACACTCAGAAAACTTCCTTAATAGTAAACGTAGGCGTTGAATCAAATGCGCAGTAAGTGGATTGCTCCCTTGGTATGTATGTACATACATACATACATATGTGCGTGTTTGTGTGCGTGCGTTCCAGCGTGTGTGTTGATGTGCTAGTTGTATATTGTATTTATATACATATGTACATACATATGTATGTATAAACAGATCTTTTGTACCGGGTATTAGCCAATCAGATACTCTCGACTAGGATACTCATATATTTTTGTCTGTATTATTTCCTTATAATGACATAATTTATATTTGACCAGCTTTATGTATTTGTCTGTCAATCTAAACCCTAATATATTTACATATACTTTTCTGATTACTTTGCATCTGGTAGATTATTGCATATTCCAAACAAAAATCAGGCTTTTTGACCATAATGTACTACGTTGGTTTGACACCGCAAAGCATATTTTATAAATACGCGTTTATATTTGTGACTAACTACTTTTATAGGTTCTCTATATAAAAAAGTTTAAGTGAGGAACGCTCATTAACTGGCCATGATAGACCCAAGTTCAAGCGAAGAAGAGGGAGATGAAGAAACCGTTGTCAACTTGCCTAATAAAGGCCGGATTGGAGCTGCTCATAAATCAGTCTCACCCGCTGCCGGGGCTGTAACTTCGGGCAATCAGCCATATCTACAACAAATGGATCCAATATTGTCCAAAATGGTGAATTTCACGCGAATCAAAGAGCATCGACTTTTACTGCTGGCAGTTTTCGCTTTGATGGCACAAACGGTGGTGGCGGAGTAATTCCTTCAAAAAATGATGAACCCCAACTTGGCATAGATGGAGGTAGTCTTGAGGTACCAAATAATGGAATTCCAAGGTTAGTATGCCACAGTATTTGAAATGATATTGTTAATCTGTTAAAAAAGGAAAGACTATAAAAGTTTGACACAGACGACTGAATAATAGTCGTGCACAGTCCAAAAAAGCTACTTAAAATTAAAATGTATAGAAAGGGTCTACAACAATTCACCTGCTCAGATATGTCCCCTAAAAATGTAGTTTTTTGATTTGTCCTTTCTACAACAAGGCAAACGCTCTAGACGAACAGACGGATGTTGAATAAACTAAGATAAGTAATAGTACTGCACGACTATTCAGTAAATCGTATTTAATGTATGATACATTAAGCAATTTATTTATTCGTTGTATAAATGATAATTGGATTTACTCTGTAATCGA
The DNA here is from genome assembly GCA_030914385.1 of Drosophila antonietae. Lineage (NCBI taxonomy): Eukaryota > Metazoa > Arthropoda > Insecta > Diptera > Drosophilidae > Drosophila > Drosophila antonietae. Next base: position 89,479 of record JAUESO010000080.1, on the reverse strand, counting down.
GGAAACGTAATAGTTTTTGAATTACCGAATTCGGTCCTGCAATTCGAACCCAAAATCGTTTACTTAATTCAAAGTTGAGGTACGCCCAATATTCGAGGCCCATGCACGAAACATGCAAATGCCCCAGGCAGAGCATTCATTCAAATGCCTATACAAGTGATACTCGGCGATTGTGATTATCACATCACAAACGTACACATGCAGTGGCTCACAGCTTATTTCATGCAGCGGTATAGTAAAACTTTGAGGACGTATTCCCGCTAAACCAGTAAAGATATCCAAAAAATTTAAATGAGGTCTTATTTATTAGGTATTCATTATTTATTAAGGCACTTCATTGTTTTTCTATTCTAATAAAATAACACTTAAAACTAACGAAAACTGAAAAAACTGGCTTTTTCTATGTCACAGCGTATTTCGTGCAGTGCAGTTAACACTCCAAATTATCAACAAATTCTTAAATTATTATTTTGTATGATCTCATTTATGTTTAATAACCTCTTACAAACGTGATTCCATCGAGTTTACCAATTTTTGGGTGACTTCGCTGGCGATTCTTGGCCATTATTCCAAAAAGGCCATTTTCAGATAATTTTTATTATATATTGACCTTTTCCGGATGCCCATGTCCAATATTGCCCACAAATTTTCAATAACGTTTATGTCGGGGGCCTGGGCTTGAGGATTGACCACATGGGGACAGTTCCAGGTCAACCAGGACTGGGCAATACCCGATTTATGCTTTGGATGACTATCCTGATACAATCGGGAGCCCCCTTCTAGACCCATTTTCCGGCACCTTGGAGCAAATTGCCCTTAAAAACGGGATAGGTACATATTATTGTCCATATTGCCTTCTATGAAAACTAAGTTTCCAACTCCCGAAGGTGCCGTATAGGTTTATAAACGATTTAAGTGGATCTGGAAATTAATATGTATTGACAATGTCAGAACACACCATGTACTCATTATTGCCAAAATGACTGCTACAAGTCGTAGAGGCTCATTTGACAGTCACTCTACAATTCAAACCATACAAAATAGACAAACTACTGAATAGCGCAGGTAGCAAGAAAACAAACTGCAAATGTTGGTCCCTGCAATTGCTACAGACAGCAAAAGTTTCGCACACAGTCACATAACTGCTCATACATGTAGCAAGACGCAGTAAATGTGTGTGTGCATGCTCATCGCGAAAAAGTAATGCTTATGCACATCAGCGCTTTCATACCCTTCCCAAAAATCTTTACGAAAACACTAAAATTTTGCATGAGCATGGCAAAACCGTTTAAGAGTTCGGCATACTCTTACTAAGAAAGGCAGATGAGATCGTCGCGAATCGCCACTCGCGAACAAATTTCAATTTTTGTGGGCTGCTGGCTTGTGCTCGCATAGAGTGAGAGAGAGAGAGAAAAAAGAGAGAGGGAGAGTAAAGAAAAATAGCACACAGAATGTACTCATACGAAACCGCGACCATGCCGGTTGAGCGCTTGCACCGCAATGAATTCGTCGTTTCATATTTTGACTGCCCGAGCCTGAATTGCCCAAACCGAAAAAATACGAAGTTGAGTGGTCCCTACGCTCATATTCTGGTGCGTGAAAAAAGTTTGTTCTAGTTGTCTAGTCTATGTGCACGATTGAGTAACACTAGGTTATGCAAAGCGGTCTGTTAAGTTAACAGTGAAACGTCACAGGGGGTCTGACGCGCTTAAGTTTGTATGAAAATTAGGCAATTTTGGCACTGTTAACTATCTTAAAACTAGTAGACTAAATTAAGGCGATTCAAGTTGCAAATTATGAGTTCTATATAGATTCATGAATCTGACAATATAAGGGTTTTTGAAAATTTTGTATTCTAAGCCGTTTACTAGGCAGTTATTGCTGAAGGTAATTCGATTAACCGCCAATATCTTCGTCTTATATAACTTAAACTTTATTTTAATTGAGTTTTTATTACAAGAGTAACTAGGATTAACATATACTAATCGTTTCCCATTAATCCCCATCAATATATCTATCATATTCACTCATCAGATTAGAAATCTGATGGCCAATGATTGGGTGCGGCATTGTTAGCTTCTACCAAGATTTCTGATGGCTGGTTCAGCCAGATTATCTGTTTCTTTATGTTTGACTACTTATACTCTTAGTCCTTTTTAGGTTTTTTAATTAATACATACATTTTATTTCGGTCTTTGGGCTTTTTTTCTTGACATGGAAGCAGGTGTGAGCAGCAGCTTACCTGATATGACTTCACCTTGTACTCTTTTTGAATGTTGAAATATATTGATATTTATAAACAATACTAATGGCGAAAATTAAAAAAATCATGGCTTTTGATCATTTTTTCGGACGTAGTACCCATTTAGGAAGTCATTTTGCTGCTGCCAGAAGGCCTTACAGTTTCTTCCATTATCTAATAAGTTTTCGTATTTTAAGTAAATAAAAGTGAGGATTGATCATGATTATGGTTCTTACTATTCGAATTCGTTGCAAAACAACTTATTTTGGTTACTTATGAGCACTTGGAGGATCTTTGCCTCAGTGACCGCCAAGTATCTAATTGAATAACAGAACACACTTAGGACCCTGTGACGTCACAGGGGGTCTGTTAATTAACATCAAAAGTAACGGAACTGCTCTTTGCGTAACCTACAGAGTCTTTTAACAGTGGTCTATGTGTTGTATGGTTAGTGATCGTGGTTAGTGGTTGCTCCAAACTGCGTCGATCACCGCTGTTAACACGATGTTAACAGCCCTCTGCTGCTCATCATCATCAGCTGATCTCTTCTCGCTGCTGGCAACTCTGGTCGTTGCTGGTTAGTAAACAAGAGACTTTTTATTTTGCTGCTTTCTTCCCACGCTGGGCACCGCTGCAAACACTCTTCTTTGTTTGCAGGCCATGGTGGCTGCGGCGCAGGTGTGTGTGCCAGTTGCCACTTTCGACATTTGCCACACCGTGTCCACCGCCGCTGGTGACCTCGCTGCAATGGCTGCAGTTACTTCTCGGGTAGCTGACCACATGTTGGGCTACTGCTGGGAAATCGCCACACAGACGTCGGTCACAACCGCCAACGGGGCCAGCTTTCAGTTGGCTGGCTTCTGCAGCTCACTCCTCGTTCGGGGGCTGGGCTGTGCGCAATCGGCCAAGTACTCCTTTCTCTGCGCAAGCTCGAACCACCGTTGGAATTAGACGCGTGGCAGGCGTCCATGAACAGCAATTACCCAGCAGACCCTCTGCCACTCACGCGATCGACTCCATCCTTTTCTGTCAGTAAGCTCCGCACTCGCTCTTTCGTTCCTTCGCCTTTGTGCTTGTATTTGGTGACTTTTATGTGATTTTTGAAAATTTCAACGCCAACGGACCATCTAACGGGGTGCATTTCAGCCTCTTCTAGCATACCCTTCCTGGTTGCTGAATTCCACACCGGCCGAGTGCTACGGTATCGCCCAGATACCGCTGCAATGCATTCCTTTGCACCGCACCATTATCTGTACTCGTAAAGCAGGCCCAACATATGCTGTCCTACTGCCTTGCATTGTTGTTGCGTGTTGTACATGCTGTATAGATTTTGTTGTTGGTTGTTTTGTATGCTGGCATTTTCGTCGCGCTAGGTGAGCTAACGGTTGATCGCTAAGCTCGCTCGCCTCTTGCGAGGCGTTGCTCACGCTTGTACGTAGTCTGTCAGCTGTGTATGTTATTGTTGTTGCGTGCGCCTGCTCGTTTATTTGCTTTTGAGCGTGCGCGCAATCTCTACGTTGCCAGCTGTTGGTGTGTTGCCTACGTATGTATGTTGTTTAGTGATGCGTAAGTACATACATATGTATATGGGTCTTACGTTCTGCACTTTATCACGCTCGATTTAAAATTTTGTTGTTGCGCGGCCCATTATTTAACAGTTTTAACTGTTCAATTTCCATGCACTGGTGTTTGCGCTGGTATTCTCTTTTAAAAATTTCAATTTTTATACTCTGTTCCCAAAGGGAAAAAGAGTAAAAAGTGTTTGTGCAATACCCGTCTTACTGTCCGTCCGTCTGTCCGTATGAACTCAATACTTTTCGGCGCTATTAGAGCTAGAGACTTGAAATTTTAAACATATACTCATATATGTTCCAGAATTATAAAGTGTAAAAATTTTCCCGATCCATGCACTAGGGGCGTGGTAAACAATTGCATCCGTATCCCAATATTCATACTTGCAATTTGGAATGTATACTCGCAGTGACAACCCAAGTTCAAAAAGCTATGGCGAATATATCTACGCCATTGGCCTCCTCTATCGATTACCCAAAAATTATTTTTCAGCATCTGTAATTTTTTGCTCTTTTGGAGTGTAAGCAACCAGATTTTACAGTTATGCGTCTACGCCCACTGAGGGTGTGGGAAATCGGCAAAGAAGTTTGTTGTGGCCAACTGGATAATTCATGCTTAACAAGTAAGAAGGCTCTAATCGAGACGAAATGGAGTTATAAGCGTCCAGAGTTCAGCCCAACCCACCCCCAAGCCACGGCAGCAACTGCGCAGTTAGCAGAGCGCGCGCTTATACGTGCGTAAAGAAGAAGAGTATCACTTTTTTTGCAGGGTTCAGGGTATCTCGTAGTCGAGCCGTCTCGACTAGAGCCTTCTTACTTGTTGTTCATAAAATTTATTTGTTGTGAGTGATTCGGTTTGTAGTCCGAACACATAACCATATTTGGTACATCATTCAATTAATTGTTTCTTGATTTGGGGTTGAAAGTCCTTTAGCTGAGCTAAAACAATTTTATTTCTATTTACTGTTTGGGTGTGAACCACAGCACCAAACAGTAGAAACCGTATTTAATATACGCATACTTGTAAGGGATGTTGTTACTGTGTTTGCAAAATAAATATCATTTTGTATTTCCAGGTTAGGTATTAAAATGGATTATATTTTAATTTTCCTTATTGAGATCTTGGTGGTAGAAGTAATGAATTGTTACCAGAACTGTATGTTATCTGAACATATATTGTTTTTATAAATTTTAAATTATTAGGTCTAATTATAAACCAATCTTCAGAGGGTTTACAGTCTGAAATATCTGCAACTGTGTCTATAAGAAATGTAATTTTTCTTTTTGTTGATACATTTTCAAATGACACGAAAATATTGAAACTATAGTTAATTCGTATTCTGGGTAACTCTGCCATTTCTATTATTATTCTCATGGTGGCCTCCTCTTCAGTTGGTAAAGTTGCAAATATAATTATTATAATTGTTGCTAATCCTAAGGAGATGTGTCCACTCATCGTGTGGAAGGGTAGATCTTCAATGTGTACTTTTTGATGGTGTAAGTCCCTTATGCTTTGTTGTACTTTTTGTAGCTCCAATGAATTGTTTACTAAAATATTATCAAGTTGTGTCGTAGCCGATGTGCTGTTGTGATCGACGACCTTGAGGCAGACTGGAGAGTACTTCGACGAATTTGTTAATGCTAATTCCTGTAGCGTTATGATGATCATTTTACATATACTGGCTGAGCATCCACCGTACAGCTCTGTTATGCCTTGGCTAGGTAGTATGGACATCGATATGTGTCCTCATGCTGACAACGACGTACTTTCATTTCCATTTCCATTTCCATTGAATGGTATACATTTATCTTCGCATTGAAAATAAGGAATCATGCTATGACTAGCATGTTCTCTTTAATATAGCTTGTGCCTTCATTTTAGTTTGTATATTTATTGAAGCCTCTTTGGAGAATTCCCGCCAGGAAGAACTTGGTTCCTTTGTAGCTTCTTTTGAATCTCTTTGAGCTCTGCCAACATTTTATTTGGTTCCACAAGTGATGGGTGAACTGTTGCTTGATTAATGCCTGTCACGAGGGCAATTACTGCTGACTGAAAGTCTTCGGTTTCCTCAGACCAGTTCCGACTTAAGTGATCAACATGAAGAACTTAACGGACACTTTGTAATCGAAGAATTTTTCTTTCATTATGTTTGCTTTCTGGTTTGTTTCCAAAGTGTTTTTGTTTATCAAAGTTTTTATTGACTTCCTCTGTGGTACTTTTTGTCAGGTCTTAGGTTACATTACTTACTGACGTCTTTTAGGCGTTTATCGTTCTTGATAATTGCTTGCATGTTTTCCTCAAGTCTGTTTGCAGTGAACCGTTTTGTTTTATTCGGTTTTTATAACCTGAGCTTATTGAAAATGGGAAATCAGGATATAATGGTTTTGTTTCAGAAAGTCGATAACTTTTATATTTCCACAGTTATCGATAAACACTTTATCAGGAATCAGTTATAAAATTATATCTCGTTCATCTTTAGAGTTAAGTCTCCAAGTCTTCTGCATATATATATACTAATTTAATACAATTTCGGTTCTTTTAAGATTTTGGATGTATTTCAAATACTAGAGAAATTAAATTTGATTTGGCATATATGTAGATATAAATGTCATAATCATAATCTGAAAGTTTGATTACGATTGTCCGTCTAGAAACAGAAATATTAATCAAATAAGTTTTCGCACACACATACATGCCTCCAAACGTATATCAGCGTATGTGTGCGTGTTTGTACATGTATAGTTTATTACGCTTGCATAATTCTAGGAATATTATTCGTTCGAAGAAGGGTTCAGGGGATCTCGTAGTCGAGCAGTCTCGACTAGAGCTTTCTTATATGTTTGGTTTTTTTTTTAATATTTCAATTTTTAAGCAAAGCACTGCAACTAGGGTTGTTGAAAATATATCAAAATATCGATATATCGATATATATATTTAAAAAAATATATTTATATCCGAATATTTTTTTCCCCAAATATCGAATATTTTGGTGATATTTTTGATATATTTGCGTTGGCAATTGTCTCATAATGGTGAAAACGCTTTACTCTAATTTGTAAAAATCGAACAGCAAAATGTAATTTGTCTCTTAAAGTAATAAAAACAAATAGTAACACATCAAATATGGCATCGCATATAAAAAACAAGCATAATGATGCATTTAGATGACCACGGTGATAGCTTCGAAAACGACCACAATAGGTCAATATTCAAAGTACACATTGCGGAAGAGGGAACTTGAGATGTAACGCAGCTTGTCACAAGCTTCTTGGGAAAGCAATCGGATAATTTTTGGAATTCTCATAAGGCCACTATGCCAGTACTATCGAAGATCGCATATAATCAGCTCCTTCTTGAAGAAATCGCACTTGTCGATGTTGATCCTCAAGGTTGCTGCCCGTAGTCACCGAAACACCTCTCGCAGGTTGATGACCTGGTCCAGCGCTCATTGAAAGGTTGCCGGTGCGGAATGGAATCCAAACGGCATCACCTTCCACTGAAACAACCCTTTTCCTGGAACTGTAAACGCCGCCAGCGGCCATCTTTTCGATCCAGACTTGTAATGTAGCGCGCTTCTCGCAGCTGATCCAAAATGTGATGCACCCGTGGCAGTGGATATGCATCTTTAATGGATTTTCTGTTTACCTGTCGAAAGTCCATTTACTATTCTTCTTCCTGATCATTACGATCAGCGCGCTGTGTGGGCTCTGTGATGACTTTAAGCAGCCCTTTTCGAGCAGCTCATCTACCTGCCTGTTGATCTCCTCCTGCATCTTTCGATTTTTCGGAAAATACCGCTGTTTAATTGGCAGCGTGTCCTGCATTGTGATCCGGTGCTCCGTGATCTTAGTGGTTCTTTCACGTGCTGGAACTTCTCCAACTCGTGCCTCAGGAAGGTATCCACTTCTGGATGTAGATCCATGTAGATGGAGTGTTTTTTTGTCCTCCTGGGTTGGGTCCCCCTGGACCTCCTTCATCGCTGGCAACAGCGACTGACAGTTTTGCCTTCCGCTGTCCATTCCACTGTGGATTTCTTGGCTCGATTCTCAGCGTCAAGCCGCCACATTCGAATGTGGTGGCAATGCCGGCCCAGCACCAGATCGTCGATTACCCAGACTGATCTTCGTCTTCAGCTGCGAGTCTATCTGCCATCTGCCGTTTGCCAAACGTATGCGTCACCTTGTGTCACACTGCCAGCAGAAATGTGTATGTCCTTTGTCCTGGAGCGCCAGTCCTTGGCGCAGGACGAGGACTCACATCCTGGGCTCCTCTTCGCAAGAACTCCGCATCATCGTGGCCATCATCATCCTCCACAGCCATCAAACGCGTTCGGCCTGGCCGTTGCAGCCGTCGCAACCTCTTGCGGTCTTTTTCCAGCTCCTCGAACTCATCTGCTAGCTGCAGAGCCCTTATCGCAGGCCCCACGTTGGGCGCCAGTTGTAACGAACCGGTTTAACCCGAGTCTAAGCTGGGCCAGTTTCAGCCGACTGTGTGTTCGTGCAAACAAATTTATTTGTTGAAGCCCCTGTGGTAATTAAATAGTCACTTTGCGTTTGTGGATTTAGAGCTCGATATATTTACTCTCCTGATCTTCCACACATTACAATTCACTTGCCGGAGCGGTGCTCGTGCCCTCCAGAGCCGAACACGCGATGGAGATCTGAGGTGGCAGCCTCTCATTGGCCGAAGTACCGCTACTGCCATGCGAGAGAAAACGTTCACTACTTTCTTGGTCCAGAGTGGTACCTTGGCTAATGGTCCCAGATGATCGGCGTACGAGCGACGCGAGCCTATTACTGAATCTGTAGGAACGACAGAAACGGACTATAGCCCGGTCTCTGACTCCTTTCAGTCGCGAGGGTTGCTCCTACAATACTCGCGTCGTGTGGTGCACACATGTATGTGCATATAAACGCACAGCAAATACATGTATTCATAGACACCACATACGTGCATACCTATATTGCTCTTCACAATATATATGTATGTATATGTCGTATCGGTGTGATATTATGACGTTGTGTTAGTTATTATGTTGTGATTGACAGTTGCAGTAGTATTAAAGAGAAACTGACAACTAGCGCTAATCGAATGAGTTAGCATTTTACTGACAATTAAAGGATGTATTGTCATTAGGAGAGAGATAACTATAGCTTTTGCTGAACGTGGTCTCGGATGTCGCTGAGTGAGAGCGAGAGGGCTTCTTTGTCCTTCGCACAGAGTTGCTATGATATTGATGAACGAGAATATGCAACCCAGAGGCAGTTTGACAGGAGAGCTGAATAAGGGCACTTAATCGGAGACGGTTGAGTATGAAAGAGCTTTGGTAATAGAAGTCGGCGACTCCGAGAATTCGTTGTTACGCAAACCTATAATGGAAGCCGGGATTAATAATTATATATATATATAAAATTATTTTATATATATATATATAATATTGATAAACCAATTGGTATAATTTTCGGTCGTATATCCATCATCATCATCGTCAAAGCAAATGCAACATCATTATGATTATCAGTATCAGCATATTGCATATCAAATTTTGTTAAGCCAAAAATCGGTTGCTGTTGTTGGTGCTACAAATCTAACAAGAACTAACGCATCTGCGCACCTTTTAAGCACTAGCACCAACACCAACTCCAACAGTATCAATAACAACAGCAATAACAACAGCATACTCATCAACAGTTGCTCGAGCAATAACCGATTATTTCAGAAGGCAAATTCTCAAGCAAATTATAATAATCAATCGTTGCTATCGTCGTCTAGTGGCATTTCGCAAGAGACTCTCAATCAAAGTGTTGGTGGATCATCGCGTGCAAATTCTCTGCCACGCCCACTTTCGCCGTCGCCATCTATTGCCAGCGATAAGCACGACTGTAGTGATCTTCATGTAAGTTATGGAACATATAATCATCATAAACATTCACATATTTCAATTATATGGGATGAGAACTTGTTCGTAGTCTAATTTTATCTAATGTTTTGTACAGGAGAAACACGAGCGTGAGGAAGAGGAACGGAAGCGCCGTATTCAATTGTATGTGTTTATATCCAGATGCATATCATACCCGTTTAATGCTAAACAACCCACGGATATGACGAAAAGACAACCAAAAATAACCAAACAGCAACTAGAGATAATCACACAAAGATTTCAGGTAACTATAATTATCTATTATTAAAGCAATATTTTATTGAGATTTTATTTAATTAGGTTTCCTTAAATTTTTGTAGCATAAAAACAAATATATTATATCCGGATTTAATGAATTCGATATATATTGTCTTAAGATTATAAAATATTTGTACCAAAGAGCGAAATCTCCATATTATACTTTTTCCCAAAGAGAAACAAGTATAAGTACTATAGTCCAGACGGTTCGACTAGGAGATCCCCTGAATATTCTTCTTCTTCTATGTATTCTATGTATATGCACAACAAGCAACATATGCACAGGGACGCAGACAAACGCACGTATATACGTATAAATACTCTTGTAGATTGACTAGCTTCATCAAATTTTCATATCGTAATAATAGCACTCAAGTTGGGGTATTTGCCAAATTGCCAATTTTGTATTATTATCGAAATCAGATGATAAAAAAAATAAATAAATAAATTAAATAAACTCATACTGCTTTTGATATACCAGAGTATTCATGTAAAATTTCAAATGTCTAGCTTTTATAGTTTGCGAGATCTCTGCGTTCATATGGACAGATGGACGGACGCACATGGCTATATCGACTCAGCTCGTGCCCCGAGAATATATATATATATATATATATATATATATATACTTTATGTCCTTATGTCCTGCTACATACATTTCACAAAACGATTATCACCTGATTTCGCAATTGTAATGGGTTCATTACATTTGACTGGTGTTATGCAATGTCCGTCTACTAGTTCGACGCTATTACAACCAGAGACTTAAAATTTGGAATATGTACTCGTGTATACCCTCGAGGCAGCATAGTTGCACAGCTTCTGCCAGCAGCACTACTGAGCTAACCTTATACACAGTATCTATAACCGATTCCCGTCTTATACTTACAAACGAGCAGTAGGTCGGATAGACAGATGGACATGGTTCGAATGTCGGATTGGTTGTTTAATCATATACAGTCGAGTCTCGATAATTGGTAATGGCAAGGGAGCCGAATTTTTTACGAATGTAAAAATTCAAAATACGAATTGAAGGGGTTTTTATATTTCACGTCATTTCAAAAATTTTAACTTATTAAAAATAAATAAATACACATTCAATTCAATATTATGTATTTAAAATACAAAAATAAAACCAACAAAAGCATATTAACGATAAGTAAGAACGCTGCAGTTAGGCGCAACTAACTGCGAGAGACTCTGTTCCCATAGGTGCATTTTATTTATTTAATAAGCATTTAATGAACGAAATATTTAGGCGATTTGCAAACGTACATGGCAAGCAACAAACGTTTTTCCTACACATACATACAGATTTACACATGTACACACTATACGAGTATACACAATTTTCTATGTATACATACAAAAGTTTGCATGCCAGAATATTCTAAGAATTGTGACTGTTTTTTGTCAAAATGCGCTCTAGCAGTGCCTTATTTGGTTTTAGTTAACGAAGCTCAGATTGAGACAGTGAGACAGTGGCGCTGGTGGTAAGCGCTACGCAAGCTGCACTTGGGTGCGTGGGTTCGAATCCCGCAGAAAACTTTTTTCCAAAAATTATTAATTTTTAATTTTTTTATATTTATGTATTTAGTATTTGTATATTTATTATAAAATGCTTGCTGTCAATTTATAAAAATTTATAAACATACGCATATGATTTCCGATTTGCCACGTTGCCGTGGGCAAGCAATTTTTCTATACACATGTATATGCATACATGCATATATGTATGTATGTGTACAGTGTACGGACAGGTCTGTCCTGTTTTTAAGCGCTTTGTCCGGAAAAAATATCAAACATCCCCTATCCGGAAATCTGTCCTTTTTATACCCTGAACCCATTGAAAATGGGAATTCAGGGTATAATGGTTTTGTGAAAATGTATGTAACAGGCAGAAGGAGACGTCGCAGACCCCATAAAGTATATATATTCTTGATCAGCATAAAAAAATAAGTTGATCTAGCCCTGTCCGTCTGTCCGTCCGTCCGTCCGTCCGTATGAACGTCGAGATTTCGGAAACTACAAAAGCTAGAGAGCTGAAATTTCACATGAACACTCGTATGTTACCTACGCAATACGAGTTTATTTTGTTTTTTCGATAACTCGTCCCATTTCCAATTTATCGATAAAAAATCGAAAATTTGTTTACATTTTTTAGGTTTTTTGGGTATAACCTCTACACCGTTTTAGCTAGAGACATCAACTTTATATATTTAGATAGATATTATGGATACGCAGATTTTGTAGTTTTCAGAGTTTGGATACCACGCCCCCTTCGCCCCCAATTTGGAAAAACGCATTTCAAATGCTAGAGATTTGCAATTTGGCACATAGGTAGATTTAGATACTGTTGATCTACTCTGAAAATTTCATGAAGATCGTCCATTTAGAAATGGAGTTATTAGCGTCCAAAGTTTTGCCCAACCCACCCCCAAGCCACGGCAGCAACTGCGCAGTTAGCAGAGCGCGCGCCTCTAAGTGCGTAAAGAAGAAGAGTATCACTTTTTTGCAGGGTTCAGGGGATTTCGTAGTCGAGCAGTCTCGACTAGAGCCTTCTTACTTGTTTTGTGAATGAAGTTGGTTGGTTGTTTTTCCAGTTGATCGGTTGTTGATGCAACAGAATTTTATTAAATAGTCACTGTTAAAAGACTCTGTAGGTTACGCAAAGAGCAGTTCCGTTACTTTTTATGTCAACTGACAGACCCCCTGTGACGTCCAGTGTTGCCATTTTAGCATATTTAATGCTAGATCTAGCATATTTGAAAACGGAAAAAAACTGGAAAAAAAAGAAAGCTCGGAGGAAAAAAGAAAAAGAAGAAACCAATTTTTTCGGGCGGGCGGGTTGGTTTCGTGTTGCAAAATTTTTGTAGCTTTCGGGTGCGGGTAAAATTTTGCTCTTCAGCCCATGGGCTGGGCCAGGTTGGGTGCAAAATTTCGGCCCATGCCCACCTCTACTTGGCGGTCACTGAGGCAAAGATCCTCCAAGTAACCAAAATAAGTGGTTTTGCAACGTTGCAAATAGTGAGAACCATAATCATGATCAATCCTCACTTTTATTTACTTAAAATACGAAAACTTATTAGGTGATGGAAGAAACTGTGAGGCCTTCTGGCAGCAGCAAAAGCACTTCCTGAATGGGTACTACGTCCAAAAAAATGATCAAAAGGCATGATTTTTTTTTTAATTTCGCCATTAGTATTGTTTATAAATATCAATATATTTCAATATTCAAATAGAGTATATGTTGAAGTCATATCAGGTAAGCTGCTGCTCACACCTGCTTCCATGTCAAGAAAAAAGCCCAAAAACCGAAATAAAGTGTATGTATTAATTAAGAAACCCATAAAGGACTGAGAGTATAAGTAGTCAAACATACAGAAATAGATAATCTGGCTGAACAAACCATCAGAAATCTTGGTAGAAGCTAACAATGCCGCACCCAATAATTGGCCAACAGATTTCTAATCTGATGAGTCAATATGATAGTTATATTGATGGGGATTAATGGGAAACGATTAGTATATGTTAATCCTAGTTACTCTTGTAATAAAAACTCAATTAAAATAAAGTTTAAGTTATATAAGACGAAGATATTGACGGTTAATCGAATTACCTTCAGCAATAACTGCCTAGAAAACGGCTTAGAATACAAAATTTTCAAAAACCCTTATATTTTCAGATTCGTGAATCTATATAGAACTCATAACTTGCAACTTGAATCGCCTTAATTTAGTCTACTAGTTTTAAGATAGTTAACAGTGCACACTGGGCAAAATTGCCAAATAAGTGGCATAAAGTCCAAAATTTTATGGAACCAAAAATGAATTCTGTTTTATTATATTCAAAGTAGAAACCCTATATATGAAGAATCAAACAATGTTTTTGCTAAAAATGCTATACTTTCATTATAATCAAGTTTCAAAGTCAGCTGATTAGTCAGATGATTTTGGCGACAAAATTGGTGGGAAATTTTTATTCACTTTGACTGCTTGGCAAATGTACAAATTCCAAAAATAAAATATTGTGAAAAATGGATTTTGAAGGCCTGGGTATGTAGAATGAATGAAAAAAAACATTTTGTGTTCATTTTTTTTTTTATGTTCTATATGTTTACTGTTTTGTATTGTCCATAATGATAGAAAACCCATCCAAAGTGTTCATCTTGTGTGGAGTAAAACTTTACCTTCTGCGTGTTTGTGCGCTATATACTATACATCAAAATAAAGTAGAAAGTGTGTACTAAACGTTAGTAACAACTCCGTTTGCGGCTTTTTGCGGCTCTTGCGGTACTTTGCATTTGCAGCTCAGCTTTTTTACATATAGTTCAATAGTGATCACGTATACGCAGTGTTGCCATATATGGGCTATTTTTGGAGGCGTGGTAAAATGACTTAAAACTTTGTTTTTATATTTAGAGTGGTATATTTATAAAATATACCAAGTTTCAGCTCGCTATGTGCAATATTAGACTTTATGCCACTTTTTTGTCAATTTTGCCCAGTGTGCAAAATTGTGCCAAAATTGCCTAATTTTCAAACAAACTTAAGCGCGGCAGACCCCGTGTCACTGTTAAAAGACTCTGTTACTCAATCGTGCCCCGTGTGACGTTTTACTGTTAACTTAACAGACCGCTTTCCATAACCTAGAACTTAAGCATAAAATATACTAAATTGTGTACCGATATTTGGTTAAGAACAGCGCCAAAATAAGTATAACAGTGATAAATTGATAGTGTAGGAGGTTTATATGTATTATCGATATCGTTTCTTACCCAAATCTACATACATATCTATAAACAAAAATTTCGGGATTGCTGGCTACAGCAGCCAGATTTCAAGTCGTGGATAGCCTGGGATGAGAACTACAATAATAAGGCATACTGCAAATACTGCAAATGCAGTATAAATTGCAAAATTGACCAAATTCGCGCACATATGGCGACAAAAAAACATATGCAAAACGCATCGTGTTTTGCCCAAAAAAATAAAATGTGCTTTAAGCCTCCGGAATGTCCCCAAACTTGTCGCCAGGCACAACTTGTGTTGTATTAGCTATAAGTAGCCAGATGAAGAGTGCTTGGCGCGTGTTGGATCCATGGCGACATACGAGGCCAGGGGAAGAGGAAAATGATAATATAATTGACAATGCCATTAAATTGTTATACTAAAAAAGAAAAAAAAAATGTTTTTGTCCTGTTTTCTGTCCTTTTTTATACCCTGAACCCATTGAAAATGGGAAATCAGGGTATAATGGTTTTGTTAAAAGTATGTAACAGGCATAGGAAGCATGGCAGGGCCCATAAAGTATATATATTCTTGATCAGGGTGACGAGAAAAGTTGATATAGCCATGTCCGTCTGTCTGTCTGTCCGTCCGTCCGTCTGTCCGTCTGTCCGTATGTTTGAACGCGTCGATTTCCGAAGATACAAAAGCTAGAGAGTTCATTCTTTTTGTGTGTGCATATACAGTGGCTCACAGCTTATTTGACCCACCGTCAAATAAAAATTTCGAATGCTTATATCTATGAAACGAATAGAGATTTAAAAAAAAATTTAAACGCACATTTGTTTTTAAGTATTTTTATAAATAAAAAACAAAATTCATTTATTCATTCTTTAAACAAGAACAATAGCAAAATAACAATAACCAAAATAATTCATGATTTCAACCTCACAGCTTATTTGACCCAAGCTGTTCAATGTGCCGTTACGATCGTTTAGAATGGAAAGTAGCGGTTCTTTTTGGGTTTTTGTTTTGATCATTGCATTCGCAAAGATAATTTGTAGCAGTTTCACAATTTTAAATTGAATTTTCTGAGAGAAGGACGTGTTTGCAATAATGGGAAAGCGCACAACCATAGAGCAACGGGAGTTGGTGCTAAACCACTTCAAAAATGGAATTTCTCGGCGCAAAATAGCTCAATTTGTTAATTTACCGGAATCTACAGTAAAAAATATCATAAACCGATTTGTTTTTGAAAATAGAGTGGTAATTAAGGGTAGAAGTGCTCCGAACAAAATTTTCAATGAAACAGATGAGCGACATATTGTGCGCCAAATTAAAGAAAACCCGAGTTTGTCTGCTCCAAAACTAGCTAGTCAGATTGAGCAACACCTGGGCAAGTCAAGCAGTGCAGAAACCATTCGTCGTATTCTCCGCCACCATGATTTACATGGTAGAGTTGCTCGCAAGAAGCCATTTATCAATAAGAAAAATAAGGAAAGCCGGCTCCGATTCGCCAAAGAGTATGTTAACAAGGACAGTAGCTATTGGGATAAAGTTATTTTCGCTGACGAGTCTAAGTTTAACAATTTTGGCTCGGATGGAAGGCCCTACGTCTGGAGGAAAGCGAATACCGAACTGCAAGACAAACATCTAAAACCCACAGTTAAGCATGGTGGAGGATCTGTGATGGTTTGGGCCTGTATGTCTGCCTCAGGAGTCGGTAGACTGGCTTTTATTGAAAGTACAATGGATAAAAATATGTACTTAAATATTTTAAAAGAAAATCTTATCCAAAGTGCTGAAGATCTCGCCATAAGAAATGATTTCAATTTTTATCAGGACAATGACCCAAAACACACATCGGGTATTGTTCAGTCTTGGCTGATATGGAACTGCCCGCATAACCTCAAACCGCCAGCACAATCACCAGACCTCAATGTGATTGAAAATTTATGGGCCATTTTAGACGCCAATATCAGGTCCCGAAATATTTCTAACAAAAATGACCTAAAAATTGCATTAATAGAGGAGTGGGGGAAAATCGGGTCCGAAACCACAAAAAAATTGGTGGAATCAATTCCTAAAAGACTTAAAGCTGTAATAGATCAACATGGGGGCCATACCAAATATTAAATATATTAAAACTAGCCGTAATTTTAAACATACTGTGTATAATCTCGAGTGGGTCAAATAACCTGTGAGCTTAAAAAGCTGAAATGTTTTAGTTTTTATAATTTTGTTATTGTTTTTTATACTTTGTTCCCAAAGGGAAGAAAGTATATTGGGTTTGTGCAATGTCCGTCTTGCTGTCCGTCCGTCTGTCCGTCCGTCCGTCTGTCCGTATGAACGCAATATTTTTCGGCGCTATTAGAGCTAGAGACTTGAAATTTTAAACATATATTGACAAATCGTGAGTCAAACTAAAGAAAACTAAAATTATATAAACATAAAGCCTAAACAGAAGTACAAAACATTTAGAATAACAATAGTGTCACCAACCCGATGGAGGTGTTTTATTTGCCAGACCGGCCAGCTATGCCCCAATTCACAGCCAAAAATGGTCAGTGACACTATTGAACTAAGAAAAAGTAGAATGTGTTAATTGAAAACTTAAATTAGAGTTATAGTTATAGAGTATATAGTTATATACTCATATATGTTCCCGAATTATAGTGTCAAAATTTTTCCGATCCGCCCACTAGGGGCGTGGCAAATCGGAAAACTCTTCCGTCCATAGGCAAGATATCATACTAGATGATGAGCTAGAGAGTTGCAATTTGAAATGTATACTCGGGGTGACAACCCAAGTTCAAAAAGCTATGGCGGATATAAATACGCCCATTGGGGGCGTGGCAAATCGGGAAATACGTATCTTCTACACCGTTAAAGCTAGAACGCTGAAATTTTGCATGTGAGTTAATGTTATGATTATAAGAAGATCGATCAAAAAGTTATATGTCTACGCCCATTGGGGGCGTGGCAAATCGGACCTAAATATATAGTGATTTTTCAAATTGTACTATATTTTGAACACTATTGACACTAGAGAAATTTTGCATGTATACTCGGGTTGACAACCCAAGACTAATAAGCTATGGTAGATATATCTACGCCCACAGGGGGCGTGGCAAACCGCAAAAGTTTATATCTCCTACAGTTTTAGAGCTAGAAGCTTGAAATTTAGATGGTTCAGTTACTAATGTCCTCCTCTATCGATGACCCAAAAATAATTTTTCAGCCTCTTTGGGGGCGTGGCATATCGAAAAATACCCTGTAATTTTCGCATTTTTGGAATGTAAGCAACCAAATTTTGCAGTCATGTTAGCCTCGGCCCTTTCTAAGAACTGGCAAAAAATTATGCGTCTACGCCCACTGGGGGCGTGGCAAATCGGCAAAGAAGTTTGTTGTGGCCAACTGCATAATTCATGCATATAATAGCTTAGTAGCAATTGCTATGATGGCAGAAAGCATTTTAACATAAATATAATAATATTAATGAATTTAAAAAATAAAATTGATAAGTTTTCGATTAATAAACAAAAAGTTTCCAGCGGGAAACCCAGGTCTTTTGAAAATCACATGTAACCGTTAGCTAAACCTAAATAAATTCACAGCTGATCAGCTGACCAGCTGACCAGCTGATCAGCAGCTTGTGACGAAACAATACAATCGCAATTCTTGCAATATGTATACACTTTTGGATGTGTATACACTTACAAACATCTGTGTACACATACATACATATATGCATGTATTTGCTTGCCACACAGCGGGGCAAATCGGAAAGCATAAAGCAGTTTTAGTTTTTGCTTAAATGCACAATTCATATGCGTATGTTTATAAATTATTATCAATTGGCAGCAAGCATTTTATAATAAATATACAAATATAAAAAAAAATTAAAAAAAAAATAATTTTTGAAAAAAAAGTTTTCTGCGGAATTCGAACCCACGCACCTAAGTACAGCTTGCATAGTGCTTACCACCAGCGCCACTGATATAAGCGCCTGATATAAGATGTGTTAACTAAAACCAAATAAGGCATTGCTAGAGCGTCTCTGACAAAACTAAAGTAATGATCGAAAAATTCCCAATTCAGTCACAATTCTTAGAATATTCTGGCATGCAAACTTTTGTATGCATACATAGAAAATTGTGTGTATACTCGAATAGTGTGTACATGTGTAAATCTGTATGTATGTGTAGGGAAAACGTTTGTTGCTTGCCATGTATGTTTGCTAATTGCCGAAATATTTCGTTAATTAAATGTTTATTAAATAAATAAGATGCACCTATGGGAACAAAGTATATCGCAGTTAGATGCGCCTAACTGCAACGTTCTTACTTGTTTTTTATTAAGAATGAATAAATGAATTTTGTTTTTTATTTTTAAAAATACTAATAAACAATTGTGCGTTTAAATTTTTAAAAAATCTCTATTCGTTTCATAAATATAAGCATTTGAATTTTTTATTTGACGGTGGGTCAAATAAGCTGTGAGCCACTGTATATTGATACCAATTTAATACAATTTCGGTTTTTGTCAGATTTTGGATTCCGGTCCCCAATTCGCCCCCACACCCCCAAATGTGTAAAAAATGCATTTCAAATACTAGAGACATACAGTTTGGTTTGGCATATAGATATGAATATCATAATCTTAATCTGAACATATCAATACGATTGTCCATCTAGAAACAGAATTATTAGTCTATAAAGTTTTCTCATCAAAACCCATGTGGCGCAGCAAGCAAAGCAGCGACACAGCAAGACGCATTGCGGGCACACACACATACATACATATGTATGTATGTATGTATATGTGTACAAGCGTAGATCAGTGTGTGGCTGCGATCGTACATACATATTATATGTTAAGCTAATTGTAAAAGAGTTATGATTTCTAAAAAAACGTAAAATGTTAAATAGAATATGTAGATCATATGCTCAAACTCTCATTATATTCCATTATATATTTTAAAAATTTTAAAACAATTAAAACAAGTAAGAAGGCTCTAGTCGAGACGGCTCGACTACGAAATCCCCTGAACCCTGCAAAAAGTGATACTCTTCTTCTTTACGCACTTATAAGCGCGCGCTCTGCTAACTGCGCAGTTGCTGCCGTGGCTTGGGGGTGGGTTGGGCTGAACTTTGGACGCTAATAACTCCATTTCTAAATGGACGATCTTCATGAAATTTTCAGAGTAGATCAAGAGTATCTAAATCTACCTATGTGGCAAATTGAAAATCTCTAGTATTTGAAATGCGGTTTTTCCAAATTAAGGGCGAAGGGGGCGTGGCATCCAAAATCTGAAAACTACAAAATCTGCGTATCCATATCCATCTATCTAAATATATAAAGTTGAAGTCTCTAGCTAAAACGGTGTAGAAGTTATACCCAAAAAACCTAAAAAATGTAAACGAATTTTCGATTTTTTATCGATAATTTGGAAATGGGACGAGTTATCGAAAAAACAAAATAAACTCGTATTGCGTAAGTAACATACGAGTGTTCATGTGTTCATACGGACGGACGGACAGACGGACAGGGCTAGATCAACTTATTTTTTTATGCTGATCAAGAATATATATACTTTATGGGGTCTGCGACGTCTCCTTCTCCCTGTTACATACATTTTCACAAAACCATTATACCCTGAATTCCCATTTTCAATGGGTTCAGGGTATAATAACAATGGAAATGCAAGCAACGTTGAGCAATGCAAATCAATTTTCGTATGCGTGTGCACATATGTATGTATGTATGTACAGTGGCTCACAGCTTATTTGATACACTGCAATTTTAAAATTTTCTCTTGTTGTAATTCAAAAACTATAAATGATATCGCAATACTTTAAATGTCATTTTAAAAAGGGCAATTCCTTGTTTTATAAAACAAAAGATTTTTTAAAAAAATAATGCTGTTCAACAGCAAAAAAATAAAAAAACAAAATAATATACCAAAATTCCCTCACAGCTTATTTGATACAGTGCCAGTAAAATACTAAAATTTAAGGTTACCCTTTAATTTAATGGTTGGTTTGCATTCCCTTCGCTTTTATCGTAGCGTCCAGCCTATTTGTCATTGAATCCATCAAGTTTTGAGTATATCTTGGCGTTATTTTGGGCCATTCCTCCAGTAAGGTTCTCTTTGGGTCTTCTTTGTTACAATTCTTATGTTTTCTGACGCTGTTGACTAAAAGTGCCCACAGATTCTCGATGACATTTAATTCGGAAGACTGTGCCGGGGGGTTCATGACGTGGGGACAGTTCCAAATAAGCCATGTTTGAAAGAATCTGGCTTTGCGGATCGGGTCGTTGTCTTAGTAGAAACGGAGACCGTTGCCTACAGCCAGTTTTTTGGAACTTCGGATCAAAATTTTTTATTTTATATGAAGGTAATGAATTTTCTACATCATTTTATCGATGAATACCAAAGTACCGACTCCGGCTGCGGACATACAAGCCCAAACCATACCGTGGTCACAGCATTGCTTCACTGTTGCTTTAAGGTTTTCTTTATTGAGCTCAGTATTCGGCTTTCTCCACACATAAAACATACTGCCGAAGCTCAAAATATTAAATTTTGACTCCTCCGAGAAAATCCCAATGTTCCAAAACGAGGAGTCCTTCAAAATGTGCTCCTTATGAAAGGCTAGTCTGCTTAGGTAGTTCTTCTTTGTTTTAAACAGCTTCTTTCGAGCTACTAGTGCTTTGAAATCATGGTCCTTGCCCAGTTCATTTTCAACCTCTTCACCCAACTTTAAAGAAGACAACTTGGAGTTAACTAGAATTTTTCGAGCTCTGTAGCGCTAGTCGGACTCAGTGAAAATTTCATTGGTGCCTTTTTGCTCTTGTTTTTTAAAGAATTCTCTTTTTTAAAGTCTATAATATGGTAAATATAATATGGTAGACTGAGGAAGAACTTAATTCCAATAGCTCTGTTCTTTTGCAGTCACTCTATCCTTTCTTAAAAGGGCAAATGACCAGTTTACGCTTCTCAATTGTTGTTCGTGGGCTCATTATACAATATATTTTTTCCTAGTGTGTTAATGTATTGCAGATCGCAAAAAAAATTGTCTTCTATATTAACCAAACATAGCATAATGCACGAAAGACAAAAAACGCTCTGTATATGGCAATTTTATTTACATAAAACAGACTGTATCAAATAAGCTGAGAGCTCTAAAATCGACATATACCCGTAAAGTTTGACCCTCACGCCAAAAACAAAATTTCCTGGAAGTACCAATACTTAAAACTAGTAATTTAGATATATAGCTAAATAAGTGCATTTAAAATTATTCGATATACCTTCTCCTTTCGATATTAAGGAAGGGTAAAGTCGAAAAGTTGCACTGTATCAAACAAGCTGTGAGCCATACAGTGGTATGTATACACACAAAAAATGTTGGGCCGTTTTCTATGTTGCTATGCGTGTATATTTTAAGAATCACAATTGTTTTTGAATTGCGTTAGAATTGTCTTTGAATTGTATTTGTATTTTCAGCCACTGCTTTTGTGTTTCTTTCGTATATGGCGAATTTTATTCGTTTTCGCTACTCTGTCGTTCAAGTGAGCCGTGGTGTAGGTGGCTAGGCAGATGCAACGAATGTTAGGGTGTCGCAGGTTCTAGTCTCGCCTGAGCCCTTCATAATTTCCTATTATTATTTTTAATTTTTTTTTTTTTTATTATTTCTTTCTTTTTTTATAATTTATTCTTTTGTGTTTGATACCTTTGAAAGTCAGTTGGTAGTTTAACTAATTGTGAATAAGTGTTTTTTTTTTTTTTAATTTCAAATATTTAATAGCATCATTTCTGAAAGTGTTTTTGTTTCCATTATATTTTATTCCGTTAAGTCAACAGAAAATAATGAACAGAAAGTTTGCCCAAATAACAAAAGCACGTGACATCTGCATGTTCATTCAAAACTAGCCTAGCATGGTCTAAGAATTTAAACTTGCTAGATGGCGCTTTAGCAGTGAACTTATTTATTATGGCTATTACAGCTTTGAGTGGCATTGATATACATATTTGTTTTACAATTATGAAGTGTCTGTGTTAATTAAGGTGATGCGTGTTAATCGAGGGACGTCTATTTGTTGGGTCTATTTTTAATGATATTTAATAATATAACATTTTTCGAATTTCAACTAATATAAGCGCCATCTATTATTATTTTTTTTTGGCAATGCACATATGTACATATGTACATATGTACATTTTGAACGTTACACGCATACATTCTTATCTATACTTTCTTATTTATCCAAATGGGTAATTCTCCAGAAAAGTCAACTTTTTGTCACGTTCGACACTGTTTTTTGTAATTATCTTGAAAACGGATTCATTTTAGTACTAATCAAGAGAAATATATTTAACTATTTGTCAAAATAAAGAAGTTTTTTGCCATTTCAGCACTAAAATTTATGCATTTTCAAGATAATTACAAAAAACCAAACCACAGTACAGATTTATTTTATTTTATTAAAATTGGGTTCAGGGTATTATCTAGTCGAGCACTCTCGACTAGAGTTTTCTTACTTGTTTTTTTTTTTAGATTTTCTGCGCTTTTTTTTCCGTATTTTACGGACAGCTTTGTCTTAAAAAAAAAAAAAAAAATTGGCTTCACTGGTGTACACAGATGTTTCTACATGTATACACATCCAAGTGATATAGCAGTGAACTTATGTAGGTTATTTTCAAAAGACTTGGGTTCGAATCCCGCTGGAAACTTTTTGTTTATTAATCGAAAACTTATACATTTTATTTTTCAAAATATAGCACAATTTGAAAAATCACTATATATTCAGGTCCTTTTTGCCACGTCCCCAATGGGCGTATAACTTTTTGATCGATCTCTTAGAATCATAACATGAACTCACATGCAAAATTTCAGCGTTCTAGCTTTAACGGTATAGAAGATACGCTTTTCCCGATTTGCCACGCCTCCAATGGGCGTAGATATATCCGCCATAGCTATTTGAACTTGGGTTGTCACCGCAAGTATACATTCCAAATTGCAACTCTCTAGCTCATCATCTAGTATGATAACTTGCCTATGGGCCAAAGGATTTTTCCGATTTGCCACGCCCCTAGTGGGCGGATCGGTAACATTTTTACACTTTATAATTCGGGAGCATATATGAGTATATGTTTAAAATTTCAAGTCTCTAGCTCTAATAGCGCCGAAAAATATTGCGTTCATACGGACAGACGGACGAACAGCAAGACGGACATTGCACAAACCTAATATACTCTTTTTCCCTTTGGGAACAGAGTATAAAAAATTAAGATTTAAAAAAAAGCTTGTACTTTTGTATTGTTTCATGTTCTTCATAATTATTTTCTATATTGTGTACACCAAGCTTATTAAATGATCAATTGCATTATTCGGAACATTATGATATGAAAAAAAAAAAACGAATCGTCAAACTAATGTAAATCCAATGAGAGAACAATGAAATTTCGCACAAAAAGGCGCCATGTATAATAGTCTGCGAGACCTAACGGTAGTTTAACTTCCAGCAAAATCAAGAATTACGAATTACAAAAGGTTACGAAACGAAATTACGAATTATAAGAGGTTTTGAAACGAATTATAAGAGACAAGATCATGACCGAGTAGGCAGAGAAATTACGAATTAACGAGGGAAGAAAAATGTATGGAATTTTTACGAATTAACGAAATTTTTTCAAGGGACCAGCAGTTTCTTACGAAATATTGAGGATTTAGCGGGGTACGAATTATCGAGATTCGACTGGAATCATATATTTTATAAAATTTCTTAAAAAATAAATAATTATTTTGAATTCTTTTTCAGGCCTTTCTGAAGGGCGAAACACAGATAATGGCTGATGAAGCCTTTCAAAACGCTGTACAAAGCTATTATGATGTGTTTCTCAAATCTGAACGAGTTTTAAAAATGGTTCAGTCTGGGGCATGCTCGCAGCACGATTTCCGAGAAGTTTTTCGCAATAATATTGAAAAACGTGTGAGGTAAAGGGCTTGAAAAAAAATTAAAATTTATATTTTGAAATTTATTTATTTACAACTCTTATAGATCGTTACCAGAAATTGATGGATTGAGTAAAGAAACGGTATTGACTTCCTGGATGGCAAAGTTCGACATTATTCTTAAGGGCAGTGGAGAAGAGGACACCAAACGTCCTTCGCGCATGCAACAATCATTGAATAGTGAGCTGATTCTATCAAAAGAACAACTCTATGATATGTTTCAACAAATTTTATCTGTAAAAAAATTTGAACATCAAATTCTGTTTAATGCCTTAATGGTAAGATGAGTATATACACATTCTTTTTACATATTTATTTAATAAATGTAAGCACTGAACTATTTAAATTGCTATTTCAGTTTATTTTTAGACTCTGTTCCCAAAAACGAAAAAAGAGTATTGGTTTTGTGCAATGTTCGTCTTTATGCCCGTCCGTCTGTCCGCATAAACGCAATATCTTTCGGCGCTATTAGAGCTAGAGACTTGAAATTTGGAATATATACTCATATATGCTCCCGAATTATAAAGTGTAAAAATGTTACCGATCCGCCCACTAGGGGCGTGGCAAATCGGAAAAATCCTTTGGCCCATAGGCAAGTTATCATACTAGATGATGAGCTAGAGAGTTGCAATTTGGAATGTATACTTGCGGTGACAACCCAAGTTAAAATAGCTATGGCGAATATATCTACGCCCATTGGAGGCGTGGCAAATCGGGAAAAACGTATCTTCTACACCGTTAAAGCTAGACCGCTGAAATTTTGCATGTGAGTTAATGTTATGATTCTAAGAAGATCGGTCAAACAGTTATATGTCTACGCCCATTGGGGGCGTGGCAAATCGGACCTGAACATATAGTGATTTTTCAAATTGTGCTATATTTTGAACACTATTGACACTATTGACACTAGAGACTTGAAATTTGGCAGTATACTCGGATTGACAACCTAAGATCAATAAGATATGGTAGATATATCTCCTACAGTTTTAGATCTAGAAGCTTCAAAATTGGATAGTTCAGTTATTAATGGCCTCATCTATCGATGACCCAAATATAATTTTTCAGTCTCTTTGCAAATCGAAAAATACCCTGTAATTTTCGCATATTTTGAGTGTAAGCAACCATTTTGCAGTTATGTTAGCCTCGGCTCTTTCTAAGAACTGTACAAAAATTATGCGTCTACGTCCACTGGAGGTGTGGCAAATCGGCAAAGAAGTTTGTTGTGGCCAACTACATAATTCATGCTTATAATAATAATAATATAATATAAAATAAAAATGAATTAAAAAAATCAAATTTATAAGTTTTCGATTAATAAACAAGAAGTTTCCAGCGGCATTTGATCCCAGGTCATTTTAAAATAACATGCAATCGTTAGCTAAACCGAAACAAGTTCACTGCTACAAACTCACAATTCCATCGCAATTCCTAGAATACTAGAGCATGCAGCTTTTGTATGCTTAATTTGCGCGCACGCAGGGTTTATGGTGTATACTCGTATACGTGTATGTTTGCTAATTGCCGAAATATTTCGTGTATTAAATGTTTATTAAATAAATAAATGGCACCTACGGGAACAGAGTCTCTCACAGTTAGTTGCACAGTTTTCATTACTTGTGCTGAATATAGTATAAATATATGGCATATATATAGTATAAAGATCGTTATTTAGATTTTGAATGTGGATGTGCTTTGTTAAATATTTTAATGAGCATAAACTCAATGTGGATCACTTATTCCCCAAGCTAATTTTCTTTTCTTCTTCTATATAAAACACGGCAGTATTTTTTCTATTTTTACTTCAAAAAGAAACCAACAATAATTTCGCTTACACAGTTATATTTTAGGAAAATAAGAAGTTCGAAGATTTTGCATGTTCACAATTTTGTTTATAATTTAATTACATTAACGGCTGTAATCAATAACTCAAGCTTGCATGTATGTATACATATGAATTAATTTTGGGTTATAGAAAAATAAACAATAAGCGATAGAGACTTCATTTATTTTAAAGGTCCGCATTTTATTACACGCGCATATCGTGTTTGTTTCAGAAAATCGATAACTATCCCCATTTGAAAATTATCGATTTAAAACCTTGATAGAGAATCAGTTAAATTATATCTTGCTCATCTTTTCATTTCACACAATACAATTCCATACGATTTTGGTTTTAGTTAGACTTTAGATGCCGTTAGAGACATACAGATTGGTTTGGCAAATATATTTGAATGTCATGATAATATTATCATCACAATCAGAAAGTTTGATTACGAAAATCAATCTTCAAGAAGAATTATTCATTAAATAATATCCCATCATAGCCAAATTCAGAGCAAGCGCGACAGAAAGACTCCTGCATATGCATATATCAGTATGTGTGTGTGTGTGTGTATATATATGTATGTACTGTTGGTTTTGCATACAAAAATGAATCCTCGAATTCTTGAAACATCAGTTCTTCGGATCTCGTAGTCGAGCAGTCGACTAGAGGTTTTCTACTTGTATATTTTTTTTTTTTTACCCTGAACCCATTGAAAATGGGAATTCAGGGTATAATGGTTTTGTGAAAATGTATGTAACAGGCAGAAGGAGACGTCGCAGACCCCATAAAGTATACAGTGGGCAAAAAAAGTTTAAGTAAACTGCATAAATTAGTATTATTTCTATTAGTACCCTCAAAAAGCAAAAACGAAATAGTGGAAAGCAGTATTTGATTTTCGCCACACTTTGAGCTCCATCCGACCAAAAAATGTTAAATTTGGACTCCCAAAAAGAATCCGGCTCGTTTAGGTACTCTTGAGCGAATTCTAGTCGCTTTTTCTTATTGACCTAAGAAATCAACGGTTTCCTTCTAGGGGTTCGTGCGTTGTACCATACCTTGTGCAGCACATTTCGCACGGAATATGGATGAACGCTAACTCCAGAGGTGGGAAATAGTCCCTCCTGTATTTTGGGTGCCGACTTTTTTGGATCGCTCCTTACTGTGCTGAGAATTCGTCGCTTATCTCTGACACTTAATTTTGAGGACCGACCCGATTTGGGCTGAATCTCAAGGGCAGCTGTTTCCCCGAACGATTTTAATGTTGATTGAACACTAGTGGGTGGTCGGACAATCACTCTGTCAATTTCTGTCAATTTCAGATACACCTTTACCTTCTAAGTATACCTTTACTTAAACTTTTTTGGCATGCCTCTACTTAAACTTTTTTTGCCCACTGTATATATTCTTGATCAGCATAAGAAAATAAGTTGATCAAGCCCTGTCCGTCTGTCCGTCCGTCCGTCCGTATGAACGTCGAGATTTCGGAAACTACAAAAGCTAGAGAGCTGAAATTTCACATGAACACTCATATGTTAGTTACGCAGTTCGAGTTTATTTTGTTTTTTTCGATAACTCATCCCATTTCCAATTTATGGGCATAACTTCTACACCGTTTTAGCTATAGACTTCAAATTTATTTATTTAGATAGATATTATGGATACGTAGACAATGTAATTTACAGATTTTGGATGCCACGCCCCCTTCGCAATTTGGCACATAGATACATTTAGTTACTCCTAATCTACTCTAAAAATTTAATGAAGATATTCCATCTAGCCACTGAAGCAACTGCGCGGTTAGCAAAGCGCGCGCACATATATGCGTAAAGAAGAAGAGTATCACTTTTTTTTGCAGGATATAGGGTATCTCGTAGTCGAGCCGTCTCGAATAGACCCTTCTTACTTGTTTTAATATATTTATTTATGTGCCATGTTCATGCTTGAACATTCACCGAAGTGAAATTATATTTATAATTATTTTTATTAGCTCGATTCTGCTGACGAACAGGCTGCAGCTATCAGACGAGAATTGGATGGACGTATGCAACGTGTTGGAGAAATGGAGAAGAACCGAAAGCTAATGCCAAAGTTCGTGCTGAAAGAAATGGAGTCATTATACATTGAAGAATTAAAGTCATCTATTAATCTATTGATGGCTAATTTGGAATCTCTTCCTGTATCAAAAGGAAATATGGACAGTAAATATGGCCTACAGAAATTGAAACGTTATAACCATAGGTAAAACTTTCGTCTATCATTAATTAATAATTGCTTAATGTTTTCTTTTTATTCTCCCACTTTCTTTCACCCCATTGCGTATTTTTGCCTGCGTCTCTTGAACATTGCAGTACACCATCATTTTTGTGAGTTCTCTTATAAGTGTATTGATAATATATTTATATAGTAGATCAATTTTATTTACGCAATTAGAAAGATGATTCTGCGCTCTCATGGGTCTCTGTCGAAGCTAGAAGGTGACTCAGAAGATGGTTCTACACAATTAACCAAATTGGATGTTGTACTCACATTTCAATTGGAAGTAATTGTAATGGAAGTAAAAGGCTTAAAGTCTTTAGCCCCTAATCGGATTGTTTACTGTACTATGGAAGTAGAAAATGGGGAAAAATTACAAACTGATCAAGCCGAGGCATCGAAACCAATGTAAAAATATTACGCGCTAGACTAAGTAAATATCAATACAATAATATTAATTGGGTTACAAATCGCTTACAGGTGGGATACTCAGGGCGATTTTACTACTACTCATCCATTACCCGTCGTTAAAGTGAAGCTGTATACCGAAAATCCTGGAATGCTCGCACTGGAGGATAAAGAGTTGGGGAAAGTCACCATAAAGCCTACACCCCTTTCATCTAAAGTAATCGACATGTCTATTCACATATTTAGACCCATTCACGAAGTGAAATGAGTATATTGGTTTTGTGCAATGTCCGTCTTTCTGTCCGTTAGAACGCAATATTTTTCGGCGCTATTTAAGCTGGAGACTTGACATTTGGACCACATACTCATGTATGACCCCCAATTATAAAGTGTAAAAATTTTACCGATCCGCCCTCTAGGAGCATGACAAATCGGAAAATTCATGCACCCGTCTGCCAGTAATCATAGTAGTTGATGAGTTAGAGAGTTGCAATTTGAAATGTATACTTGCGGTGGCAACCCAAGTTCAAAAAGATATGGCGCATATATCTACGCCCATTGGAGGCGTGGCGAATCGGGATAAACGTATCTTCTACAACTTTGCAGATAGAATACTGAAACTTGGCATGTGAGTTCTATAAAGATCGATGAAAAAGTTATATATCTGCGCCCATTCGGGGCGTGGCAAGCGGACTTGAATATACAGTGATTTTTATACCCTTAGCCCATTGAAAATGGGAAATCAGGGTATAATGGTTTTGTTAAATGTATGTAACAGGCAGAAGGAGGCGTGGCAGACCCCATAAAGTATATATATTCTTGATCAGGGTGACGAGGAAAGTTGATATAGCCATGTCCGTCCATCCGTCCGTCCGTATTTATGAACGCGTCGATTTCCGAAGATATAAGAGCTACGTTCGTATATTGCACGCGCAGTACGAGTTTGTTTTAGAAAGTCGATAACTTTTATATTTGAAAAGTTATCGATAAAACACTTTATCGGGAACCTGTTATAAAATTATATCTAATTCATCTTTAGAGTTAGAGTCTCCAAGTCTTCTGCATATATAGATATTAATTTATTACAATTTCGGTTTTTGTCAGATTTTGGATTCCGGTCCCCGATTCCCACCAACACCTCCACTGTGTAAAAAATGCATTTCAAATACTAGAGACATGTAGTTTGGTAATATAGATTTGAATATCATATTCATAATCTGAAGAGATGAATCAATAAATGAAATCAATAAAGTTTTCGCAGTAAAACCCATGTGGTGCAGGAACAAAGGCAGCGAGACAGCAAGCCGTTTCTTACGCGTGGAGAATCGAAACGAGACATTCTTAGAATATGATTCGTTCGAAGAAGGGCTCAGGGGATTTCGTAGTGGAGTAGTCTCGACTACAACTTTTTTTCTTGTTCAAATCGTGCTATATTTTGAATACTATTGATACTTGGAATGTGACATGTATACTCGGGTGGACAACATAAGATCAATAAGCTATGGTAAATATATCTACGACCACAGGGGGCGTGGCAAGCCGCAAAACTTTATATCTCCTACAGTTTTAGAGCTAAAAGAAAAAATTGGATTGTTTAATTACTAATACATCCTCTATCGATGACCCAAAAATAATTTTCGGCTCTGTAATTTTCGCATTTTTGGAGTATAAGCAACTAACTCTTGCAGTTATGTCACTTTCGGCTCTTTCTAAGCACTGGTCAAAAATTATGCGTCTACGCCCATTAGGGGCAAATCGGCAAAGAAGTTTGTTGTGGCCAACTGCATAATTAATGCATACAAATAGCTCAGTAGTAATTGCTAAGATGGCAGAAAGCATTTTAACACATATATAAATATACATTCATATGTAAATGAATTAAATATGTAAAAAATTCACTTGGATGTGCATACACGTACAAACATCTGTATGTATGTGCGTATGCATGTATAGAAAAGATGCAGCGTGCCAAATCAGAAACACAGTTTCTATAGCTTAAATGCACAATTCATATGCGTATGTTGTTTTCAATGGGCGCTGGCAGCAAGCATTTTATAATAAATATAGAAATATAAAAAAAATTGAAAAATAATAATTTTTGGAAAAAAAAAACGTTTTATGCGAGAATGAACCTAAGTCTAGCTTGCATAGCACTTGCCACCAGCGCCACTGCCCTGGCCTGAGTTTCATTAATTAACACAAAATAAGGCAGCTAGAGCGTCTTTTGACAAAGCTAAAGTGATGATCGAAAAATTCACAATTCAATCGCAATTCATAGAATATTATACCATGCAAACTTTTGCATAGAAAATCGCTTTATGTGCGCGCACGACAGTGTGAATTCTTGTATATCCCATTTGACTAAATAACCCTCTTCCAGTCCAGTCCAGACCAAAATAAATCGTTACCAGTTTGACGGAAAGCAATATTATTGGCATCGCAAAAACGAAAAGCATGAGGTCAAAATTACCATGAAGCAAGGTGGAGGTGGACTTATGGTATGCGGCTGCTTCACATGGTGGAACATCGGCACATTATTTAAGATCAATGGAATTATAAAGAAGGAAGATTATCTAAATATTCTGAAGACCAACCTACCAGATTTTGTTGATGATAGTGCATATCCCGAGGAAGAAGTAATGACCCCAAGCATAAAGCGAAAATAGTCAAGACTTGGCACGGCAGTAAACAAATTTTGATGATGGGCTGGCCTGCTCAAAGTCCAGACCTAAACCCTATAGAAAATTTATGGGCTTTGCCTAAAAAACGACTCTCAAAATATGACACAGCACTGCCAGGGGTGGATGACCTTTGGAGTCGGGTTCAAGCGGAGTGGACAAAATTCCCCACGCCCATATTAAACAAGTAAGAAGGGTCTAGTCGAGACGGCTCGACTACGAGATATCCTGAACCCTGCAAAAAACTGATACTCTTCTTTTTTACGCACATATGAGCGCGCGCTCTGCTAACCGCATAGTTGCTGCCGTGACTTTGGGTGGGTTGGGCTGAACTTTGGACGCTTATAACTCCATTTCTAGATGGACGATCTAAAGGAATCTTTCGAATATATAAATAGCATCCTAATGTATCTATTTGCCAAATTGCAAGTATTTGAAATGCGTTTTTAACGAAATATTTCGGCAATTAGCAAACGTACTTGGCAAGCAACAAACGTTTTTCCTATACATACAGACAGATTTACACATGTACACACTATATGATGCATACATAGAAAATTGTGTGTATACAAAAGTTTGCATACCAGAATATTCCAAGAATTGTGACTGAATTGGGAATTTTTCGATCGCTACTTTAGTTTTGTCAGAGACGCTCTAGCAATGCCTTATTTAGTTTTAGTTAACACATCTTATATCAGGCGCTTATATCAGTGGCGCTGGTGGTAAGCACTATGCAAGCTGTACTTAGGTGCGTGGGTTCGAATTCCGCAGAAAACTTTTTTTTCAAAAATTATTTTTTTTTAAATTTTTTTTTATATTTGTATATTTATTATAAAATGCTTGCTGTCAATTGATAATAATTTATAAACATACGCATATGAATTGTGCATTTAAGCAAAAACTAAAACTGCTTTATGCTTTCCGATTTGCCACGCTGTGTGGCAAGCAGTTTTTCTATGCATGCATATATGTATTTATGTGTACACAGATGTTTGTAAGTGTATACACATACAAAAGTGTATACATATTGCAAGAATTGCGATTGTATTGTTTTGTTTCGTCACAAGCTGCTGATCAGCTGACCAGCTGATCAGCTGTGAATTTATTTAGGTTTAGCTAACGGTTACATGTGATTTTCAAAAGACCTGGGTTTCCCGCTGGAAACTTTTTGTTTATTAATCGAAAACTTATCAATTTTATTTTTTAATATTATTATATTTATGTTAAAATGCTTTTTGCCATCTTAGCAATTGCTACTAAGCTATTATATGCATGAATTATGCAGTTGGCCACAACAAACTTCTTTGCCGATTTGCTACGCCCCCAGTGGGCGTAGACGCATAATTTTTGACCAGTTCTTAGAAAGGGCCGAGGCTAACATGCCTGCAAAATTTGGTCGCTTACATTCCAAAAATGCGAAAATTACAGGGTATTTTTCGATATGCCACGCCCCAAAAGAGGCTGAAAAATAATTTTTGGGTCATCGATAGAGGAGGACATTGGTAACTGAACCATCTAAATTTCAAGCTTCTAGCTCTAAAACTGTAGGAGATATAAACTTTTGCGGTTTGCCACGCCCTCTGTGGGCGTAGATATATCTACCATAGCTTATTAGTCTTGGGTTGCCAACCCGAGTATACATGCAAAATTTCTCTAGTGTCAATAGTGTTCAAAATATAGTACAATTTGAAAAATCACTATATATTCAGGTCCGATTTGCCACGCCCCCAATGGGCGTAGACATATAACTTTTTGATCGATCTTCTTATAATCATAACATTAACTCACATGCGAAATTTCACCGTTCTAGCTTTAACGGTGTAGAAGATACGTATTTCCCGATTTGCCACGCCCCCAATGGGCGTAGATATATCCGCCATAGCTTTTTGAACTTGGGTTGTCGTCCCGAGTATACATTCCAAATTGCAACTCTCTAGCTCATCATCTAGTATGATAACTTGCCTATGGGCCAAAGGATTTTTCCGATTTGCCACGCCCCTAGTGGGCGGATCGGGAAAATTTTTACACTTTATAATTCGGGAGTATATATGAGTATATGTTTAAATTTTCAAGTCTCTAGCTCTAATAGCGCCGAAAAATATTGCGTTCATACGGACAGACGGACGGACAGCAAGACGGACATTGCACAAACCCAATACACTTTCTTCCCTTTGGGGACAAAGTATGAAAATTCGGATTGATTAAAGCATTTTTAAAGTTTTTATAGAAACTTTAACGTCAACTTGGCCAACATGTATCCATACGTACTCGCCACTGTATGTATGCATGTTTAGGAAAAACGCTGGCCCACTGGAAACACAGTTTCTAGTGTTTAAATGCACAATTCATATGTGTATGTTTATAAATAGCTTAGTATCAATTGCAAAGCTGGCAACGAGCAGTTTATAGTAAATATACAAGTTACACTGAGATTCAGTAGCTAAAACCTTCTAAAAAAAACTAAAGTGACTATAGAAAAATTCGCAATTCAATCTCAATTCCTAGAATATGCTGGAATGCAGACTTTTTTTTTTGCATGTATGCATGTAATCAACGCTAAATGTGTGCATACTTACATACATATATATGTATGTATGTGTATGTATAGGGAAAGTGCTTGCTGCTTGCCGCGAGCTTTTGCTAATTACCCAAACATTTCTTTTATTAAATTCAAAATTAAATAAAACATTAGGGCTGTGAATGAGTCTTCTACAGTCGGTAACGTCCGACTGCAACGTTCTTACTTGTTTTCAATTTAAAATGCTTAATCTATTCAATTATTGTATCTTCTTATCAAGTCTCCTGAATGGCATCGTATGGTCGTACCTAAAAATTTACCCGACCAGGATTTACGCATCAAGATAGCATGCAGGCTTGACAAACCGTTGAACATGAAGCATTGTGGGTATGTAAATGATGATGATATACTTATATCAAATGTATATATTAAAATGAAATTCTTTTCGTAGACATCTGTTTGCAATTGGAAAATCTGTGTGGAAAAAATGGAAGCGTCGTTATTTTGTTTTAGTTCAAGTATCTCAATACACATTTGCAATGTGTAGTTATAAGGAAAAGAAGTCGGAGCCGTCCGAAATGATGCAGCTTGATGGATATACAGTTGATTACATTGAAGCAGCTAGTGGTAAGACTATCTATATTAGTGACAAAAAATTTACTAACCGAGTACAATAGGCTCTGTTATTTTAGTCAAGCTTTCCATTTTAATAGATTAGATCGCATAAAATGTCTGCTTATTAATAGTTTTTGTGTTTTTTAAAAATTGATTTTTCTTATATTTCCGACATCGGCTTTTGAAGAAAAAAATATATAATTGCGTTACGTTCAAAAACATACATATTTACATATATACATACTTAAAATAAAATTAAATCAATGGGTTCAGGGTTTAATATTCAATTAATCTGTATTAATTTGTATAGCTAACCTTATGTTTGGAATAGATTTGAATGGGGGTCGATTTTTCTTTAATGCGGTGCGCGAAGGCGACAGCATTGCTTTTGCATGCGACGATGAAAACGAATGCAGTCTCTGGGTTATGGCTATGTACAGAGCAACTGGTCAGTCTCACAAGCCCACTCCTCCAATAACGCAGGACAAAAACTCGGCCATGTCTAAGATTCAAGGAGGTAAGTATATAAATTGTGATAATTATAATTTTTATTAGTCTCATTCACGAAGTGAAATGAGTATATTGGTTTTGTGCAATGTCCGTCTTGCTGTCCGTCCCTCTGTCCGTATGAATGCAATATTTTTCGGCGCTATTAAAGTTAGAGACTTGATATTTGGAGCACATACAGTCTGTCAAGAATGAGTTGGCACACTGGGAAAAAATTTGATTTTTTGACTTTAGATGCAAATATCTAAGTCAATAATGCAAAAAAACAATTTTTTCAAAATGGGAATCTGTTTAATATTATTTCTTTAATTTATATATAAAAATAGAAAACAAAATATTCAATATGTAACAAATAAATCAACAAAAACAAATATCACTCAGTAATAACAGTGTCAATAATGTGTTGTATGGTTAGTGCTAAAACCAAATAGGGCATTGCTAGAGTGTCTCTGACAAAACTAAAGTAGCGATCGAAAAATTCCCAATTCAGTCACAATTCTTGGAATATTCTGGTATGCAAACTTTTGTATACACACAATTTTCTATGTATGCATCATATAGTGTGTACATGTGTAAATCTGTCTGTATGTATAGGAAAAACGTTTGTTGCTTGCCAAGTACGTTTGCTAATTGCCGAAATATTTCGTTAATTAAATGATTATAAAATAAATAAAATGCACCTATGGTAACAAAGTATTTCGCAGTTAGTTGCGCCTAACTGCAACGTTCTTACTTGTTTAAATTTGTGATGGTTATACTAAAAAAAAAAAATATCTTAATTAAATAGATGCTGATAAAGCACGGAAGCATGGAATGGAGGATTATATTAGTGCAGATCCGTGTACATTTGATCATGCAAGCTTATTTAAGACATTACAAAATCTAACGCTGGAGTACCGCTTAAATGATGCGTATGCTTCTTTGGTAAGCCATTTTAAAAGTGTTTCAACATTGACTTGATGTAAATATATTATTTTGAATAGGGATGGTTTAGTCCAGGACAGGTATTTGTTTTGGACGAGTACTGCGCTCGATATGGTGTACGTGGCTGCTATCGACATTTGTGTTACCTTTCTGATCTTCTGGATCGTGCTGAAAAGCAGCATATGATTGATCCCACATTGATCCATTATTCGTTTGCATTCTGTGCAAGTCATGTGCATGGCAATAGGTAATTTGTTATGTAATGTAGAGACAAGGAATAATTACACATGCTTATTGCAGACCGGATGGAGTGGGCAGTATAACACATGAGGAAAAGGAAAAGTTTTCGGAAATAAAAGAACGTTTGCGTCAGCTACTAGAGTATCAAATAACAAATTTCAGATATTGTTTTCCATTCGGTCGGCCAGAAGGGGCATTGAAAGCAACGCTATCCCTACTCGAAAGAGTTCTAATGAAGGACATTGTTACCCCAGTGCCACCAGAAGAAGTTCGACACATGATTAAAAAAAGCCTAGAGACTGCAGCACTTATCAACTACACAAGGCTATCAGCTGAAGCTAAAATCGAAGGTAACTCAGTACTGGCTTTAGACTTTGTCAATGTAAAATTGATGGTGAATTGTCCACAGAAGATTTACGTGGTGAAGTGATTGTACCGCCACCTAAAAAACTTGAGGACTTGATACATTTGGCCGAGCTTTGTGTTGATCTATTGCAGCAGAATGAGGAGCACTATGGCGAAGTAAGTTATCGTTGTCAAGTAAATTGGTAGTAATAAAATAGGCATGATTAAAACCACCTAAATACATACAGGTATGTATGTTCCCCACATACATACAGGTATGTGTGTTACGTGTAAATTTCAAGACGATATACAGTCTAGTGTAAGTATTATACGTGATGTTTTTTCTTATATTATTACTTTCACACTGTGCTGTGCCTACACTTGTGCTACAAATAAACAAATTTATTTTAGGTGTGTTGTTTAAATGTCTGTAGGCAAATCTTATTCATAAGCGAAAGTATGTGATATATATCATCTATATGTATATTAGAATGCATGCACTCATGTGCTGCAGCAGTACTCTTTATGCATAATGTATATTAATTTTTTTATATATCAATTAATTTATATTTAATATACTACATAATATACTACATTTATTAACTGACCATTCTTTTATTGTTTGATTTATTCTTTGAACTTTACCACCTGTCTGTGTACCATATTTGTATATGTAAACGAGTGTTGCTTCGTCTCTTTGTATGTATATGTATATGTATGTATACATATGTATATATGTATATATGTATATATGTATATATGTATATATGTATATATGTATATATGTATATATGTATATATGTATATATGTGTATGTATGTATATGTTATGTGTTTAACCCACTTCCTAAAAGTCTAGCACTCCAATTATATTCCATAAATTTTTTCTATTTTGAATATACGATATTGACAGAAAAGCACATTTTATTTCTTGGCTAGCGAACAATCGAATCTTACTGCATATTTATGGAGATGGGATGTTTCTAAATTTCGAATAGACCTTAATTTAAAAACTCTGTATAATAATTAGCTAATTTGTTTATTTTCTGCAATTCGTGTTTAACTTGGGAAAGCGATTTATACTAAGTTTCATCAAATACGGGTTTACTAATATCTCCTATACATATGAAATATTATATATATATAAAGAGATTAGAATTTAATAAAGAGATAAATATATAGAAGAGGAAAACTAAGATTGATATCAGATCGACTATTCGATTTTTAACTGATTAATATTTTTGTAACAGTATAATCTAGTTTGAATAACATATCCTATATGAAATGCATAGATTCTTTAAAACGAAAGATCAACTCACAAGGTTCATTTTCACATTTAAATAATAACAACACTCTTGCTGAACGTATTACATTCTTAAGTACTCAGTGCATATATAACTTGTTTTTAGTACGACATATGTATTTGTATACTCGGTTTACACAATTTAGCTGCGCAAGCCTGACAACAAGAAGGATAAAATTAAGACAATAAAGGAAGGCGGTGCAGATGGGACTGGACTGCCCAGTGATGCTGGTTCCACTGTCGCCGGTGCTTCATCTAGTCAGGGAAATACTAGCATGGATCAAGACAATTTGGATGTTGCTACAGCTAACACTGACGGACCACCCCCATTTCGCTACTGTATGCCCACACATGCGGTGTACACATCGCCAGTACCAACGGCATGTACTCCTCTCTCTCTTTCTCTCTCTCTCTCTCTCTTTTTCTATCTGTCTATATACACATAAACATTGCAAACTATAATTTATTTAACAGACCAGCATAACGTATATGAGCATAGATAACACATATTTCTTTTAGCTTTATAAAAATATATACACACATTATATTCATACATGCATAACATCTGTAATCCATCCGTCTTGTATATGCGTATCTCTGCCTATCACTCCAACATTTTTACACGTTCATTTATAAATTTGCATTCACTTTTGTTTCATAATAATATCTGTCGGCTCTTTTAGAAAATATATCGTTTGCACATGAGCAATTAAAAACAAGTAAGAACTTCACTACTGACTGAAAAATACTCATTCAATGTCTAAAGCAGTAAAATCTTGTTCGGCAAAGGACTCATGCATGCATACATTTTGTGTTTTTTTTTTTTTTTTTTTTTTTTTTGTTATTCACCACGCCTTTAATATAAGAAACCGTGGAACATACAGTTTTTCGCCCATATATTGGACGTAGACTTATATTTCCCAGCTCTTATCGCTAAATGTAACTGTACAATTTTTGGGCGTTGGTCATCTAGGTACCCTATGGATGCGTAGAATAAAATATCTTTTTGATTTTAACGATCAACCGCAGTATAAATTCGGTATGCGTTTTAATCAAGAGTGATTAGGTCGGATGTACCAAGTCATGTTTAATATACTTTCACCCTTTGAATTTGTAATATTTTTGTTCCAATAGATATATAATTTTGATAGCCAATGGAACATTACTGAATAATCGATTTGATTTTTCCCAAAGGGAAAAAGAGTATATTGGGTTTGTGCAATGTCCGTCTTGCTGTCCGTCTGTCCGTATGAACGCAATATATTTCGTCGCTATTAGAGCTAGAGACTTGATACTTATATATGCTCCCGAATTATAAAGTGTAAAAATGCTCCCGATCCGCCCACTAGGGGCGTGGCAAATCGGAAAACTCTTGCGCCCATAGGCAAGTTATCATACTAGATGATGAGCTAGAGAGTTGCAATTTGGAATCTATACTCGGGGTGACAACCCAAGTTCAAGATGACCCAATAATGGTTTTTCAGCCTCTTTGAGGGCGTGTCATATCGAAAAATACCCTGTAATTTTCGCATTTTTCGAATGTAAGCAACGAAATGTTGCAGTCATGTTAGCCTCGGCTCTTTCTAAGAATTGGCCAAAAAGTATGCGTCTACGCCCACTGGGGGCGTGGCAAATAGAAGATTGATACGCAGATTATATAATTCAGATTTTGGGTGCCACGCCCCCTTCGCCCCCAATTTGAAAAAAACGCATTTCAAATAGTAGAGACTTGCAATTTGGCAAATAGATACATTTGGATGCTCTTAAAAATGGAGTTATAAGCGTAAAGAAGAAGAGTATCACTTCTTTTGCAGGGTTCAGGGTATCTTGTAGTCGAGCCGTATCGACTAGAGCCTTCTTACTTGTTTATTATACGTATACAGCAATTGAAATTAAAATTGTATATATAAATATATATATATTTATATATAATAAGATAATTTATAATATATTCCTACAGATTTTTAAAGACAGTCAAATGGTGGTGTTATAGTTTTAAACTGAAATGAAACAAAATACTAATAGTCTAATCGAAAAATTAAATAGAAACAAATTTGGGTAATTAGTGATTAGATAGAGAGACAGCGTGAGAGAAGGAGAGAGAGTAGAGGCATTCGAATTCCAAGAATTACATATATTTTTAAATTTTGCAAATAAACTGGTAATGGGGTATAAACCGCAAAACAATTTTGCTTCTCAATTCTCTCTCTCTCTCTGAATCTCTCTCGCTTTCTCTATTTCTCTCTCTATCTCTCTCGCTTTCTCTATTTCTCTCTCTATCTCTCTCTCTCTCTATCTCTGAATCTCTCTCGCTTTCTCTCTCTCTCTCTCTGAACCTCTCTCGCTTTCTCTCTCTCTCTCTGTCTCTGAATCTCTCTCTATGGTGATTTATCATGTAGTGCCTCTACTGTTTTTTTTTTGTTTTCAAATTTTTAGCAATAGATAATAATTGTGACATTATTTTAAAAGTTCATTTTGTAGTTTATTTGTATCTCAATTTAAATGTTATATCTATTTTAATATTTAAACAAAAAACAAATATCTGAATCTATACCTACATAGGAGATGATATATAATCAATATTTATATATAATGTGTTTTACCTAAGCATAATATTCTTTGATTACATTCTATACATCGGTACATACGTGAACTTATAGCACGACCCACCATATTTGGACCTGTGCAATTTCCAAACCTTAAATGGGTTTGCGATTTTTATACTTTGTTCCCGAAGGGGAAAAAAGTATATTGGGTTTGTGCAATGTCCGTTTTGCTGTCCGTCCGTCTGTCCGTATGAACGCAATATTTTTCGGGGCTATTAGAGCTAGAGACTTGAAATTTTAAACATATACTCATATATGCTCCCGAATTATAAAGTGTAAAAATTTTCCCGATCCGCCCACTAGGGGCGTGGCAAATCGGCAAGATATCATACTAAATGATGAGCTAGAGAGTTGCAATTTGGAATGTATACTCGGGGTGACAACCCAAGTTCAAAAAGCTATGGTGGATATATCTACGCCCATTGGGGGCGTGGCAAATCGGGAAATACGTATCTTCTACACCGTTAAAGCTAGAACGCTGAAATTTTGCATGTGAGTTAGTGTTATGATTATAAGAAGATCGATCAAAAAGGTTTATGTCTACGCCCATTGGGGGCGTGGCAAATCGGACCTGAATATATAGTGATTTTTCAAATTGTACTATATTTTGAACACTATTGACACTATTGACACTAGAGACTTGAAATTTGGCATGTATACTCGGGTTGACAACCCAAGATCAATAAGCTATGGTAGATATATCTACGCCCACAGAGGGCGTGGCAAACCGCAAAAGTTTATATCTCCTACAGTTTTAGAGCTAGAAGCTTGAAAATTGGATGGTTGAGTTACTAATGTTCTCCTCTATCGACCACAAAAATAATTTTCAGCCTCTTTGGGGGCGTGGCATATCGAAAAATACCCTGTAATTTTCGCGTTTTTGGAATGTAAGCAACCAAATTTTGCAGTCATGTTAGCCTCGGCCCTTTCTAAGAACTGGGAAAAAATTATGCGTCTACGCCCACTGGGGGCGTGGCAAATCGGCAAAGATGTTTGTTGTGGCCAACTGCATAATTCATGCATATAATAGCTTAGTAGCAATTGCTATGATGGCAGAAAGCATTTTAACATAAATATAATAATATTAATGAATTTAAAAAATAAAATTGATAAGTTTTCGATTAATAAACAAAAAGTTTCCAGCGGGAAACCCAGGTCTTTTGAAAATCACATGTAACCGTTAGCTAAACCTAAATAAATTCACAGCTGATCAGCTGACCAGCTGACCAGCTGATCAGCAGCTTGTGACGAAACAATACAATCGCAATTCTTGCAATATGTATACACTTTTGGATGTGTATACACTTACAAACATCTGTGTACACATACATACATATATGCATGTATTTGCTTGCCACACAGCGGGGCAAATCGGAAAGCATAAAGCAGTTTTAGTTTTTGCTTAAATGCACAATTCATATGCGTATGTTTATAAATTATTATCAATTGGCAGCAAGCATTTTATAATAAATATACAAATATAAAAAAAAATTAAAAAAAAAATAATTTTTGAAAAAAAAGTTTTCTGCGGAATTCGAACCCACGCACCTAAGTACAGCTTGCATAGTGCTTACCACCAGCGCCACTGATATAAGCGCCTGATATAAGATGTGTTAACTAAAACCAAATAAGGCATTGCTAGAGCGTCTCTGACAAAACTAAAGTAATGATCGAAAAATTCCCAATTCAGTCACAATTCTTAGAATATTCTGGCATGCAAACTTTTGTATGCATACATAGAAAATTGTGTGTATACTCGAATAGTGTGTACATGTGTAAATCTGTATGTATGTGTAGGGAAAACGTTTGTTGCTTGCCATGTACGTTTTCTAATTGCCGAAATATTTCGTTAATTAAATGTTTATTAAATAAATAAGATGCACCTATGGGAACAAAGTATATCGCAGTTAGTTGCGCCTAACTGCAACGTTCTTACTTGTTAATAACTCAAAAAAGAGCACCTTAATACTTAACGCTTGCTTGTTTTTAATTTTTATTATCACCGTCGACTATATGAGATTTCAGATCTTATTATATTAAACTATTTTTAGTTGGAAATAAAATATCTCCATGTATATAAATGTATGCATAAGTACAATATTTATATTTTTGTATATGCGTTTCCATATACATTTTGGTGTTATTTATTGATGATTGCTGACGAATTCCATTTGTTATTTATGTCCCTAATTAAATAACTTAAAGTTGTAATTTATTGTTAATATATTGTTTCTGTAGGTGTGGAAGTATTTCGGTTGGTCGAATAACCTCCACAATATTCAAGAATTGTAAAGCTTTTATAATTAAAAATTAACAAAATATCAAGTTTATTTTTGATTGTTTATAAATATAATAAAAATGTATGCCTTAAATGCATTTACCTCTGCTAAAATAATAATCGCTTAAATTCACATTTCAATTCACAAAAAACATCTATACGTAGATATTTTCATTGTTGAAAATTATGATAGTGTTGCCACATATTATTATATCATTCATATAAATGGCTATCTCATTCAATATTTATATTGTATTATTCTCTATATAGGCATTTGCTTGGTTCAGCGATCTACTGGTTGAGCATGCGGAAATATTCTGGTCTCTATTTGCCGTGGACATGGATCGAGTTTTGTCCGAGCAAGCACCAGATACATGGGACTCGTTTCCATTGTTTCAAATACTTAATGATTATTTAAGATCTGATGGTAAGTCCATAAGCATTACAATTTCTCTCTCGATCATGAAGTAACATGAGGTATTTGTTTAAATGAATATCTATTGGTCTGTGCATATGTATGCATTCCAGGCAGAATAAGAATTTACAAATTATGCTCGTAGTCCGACATAGGGTGGGAACCCTCGTTTGATTATACTATAATTTATACAGTATTTGAGCTTGTGTACAATGTAAAATAAAAATGTATTAAAATTCTAGAGACATATTTATAGATATATGTATATCCATATGTACATATATTTGTACACGAACTAAAATGCAATACAATGCATATATACATAAATAGTTGTGATTGACTTTACCAAGAAACACCCAGAAAGGTAATAGATCCAGATAAACTTAAATATTTATATATTTAACATTTACCTTAATAATAACAGACGCGAACGTTACCTCGCTCAACATGTGATATCATATTTTAAATTATTTATTGTGGTCACCGGGTTAATATATTAAGTATTCTATTGCCCGTATTCTTGAATTCATTTTTTGAAACCAATTCAAAGATATTTTCGCATGGTGGCAGTTTGACTATGCTGATCTTGAGTATACCGGTTTGCATTTCAAATCTTTGGAGAAACAAGCCTAAGTCAGGAGTTCCAAGTGGCCTTGCAATAATTTTATTTCCATGTTTCGAAAAACATATCATATTTCTTAAATGCAAGGCCACTACTTTTCTTTATCTTTAGGATACTGGAATGCATTCTGGCATTTATTTGTCCATTCAAAACGAACATTCTTTTACATAACCTAGTTAGGTGTCGTGAATAATTGGCGAAATTTTTAATAAATCATCTATAATAATTGCAAAATACAACAAATCTTCTAATGCGATTCGCATCATGTGGTACTGGATAGTTTTGACGCCATATTTGTTGTCATCAGGCAATACTCCTTTATCCATGCATTAGTGACCAAGAAAGACCACTTCCTGCATACAAAATTAACATCTTTGGGGATGTAGTTTCAGATTCTATTTCCTACATATGTTAAGAGCATCTACTAAATTTTTAAACATATGTTTTCAGAACATCCAATAACCATTAACTCATCCATATAAAACAATGCTTGCTAAGGCTCAAGTCCAGAGAATGATAAAGTCATCATTCCCTGAAATGAATTTGGCACTATTTTCAAACCAAAAGGTTAAGCGATATGAAAACAAGTAAGAAGGCTCTAGTCGAGAGGGCTCGACTACGAGATACCCTGAACCCTGCGCAAAACTAATACTCTGCTTCTTTACGAATGTATGCGCTCGCGGTCTAA
Source organism: Drosophila antonietae (assembly GCA_030914385.1). Lineage (NCBI taxonomy): Eukaryota > Metazoa > Arthropoda > Insecta > Diptera > Drosophilidae > Drosophila > Drosophila antonietae. The sequence continues at coordinate 44,514 of JAUESO010000080.1, read as the reverse complement.
CTAAGCTAACTGAGCAGTTGCGGCCGTGGCTTGGGGGTGGGTTGGGGTGAATTTTGGACTCTTATAACTCCATTTCTAGATGAACGACCTTCATGAAATTTTCGGAATATATTAGGAGAATACCAATGTATCTATTTGCCAAATTGAGAGTATCTACTATTTGAAATGCGTTTTTTTTTTTTCAAATTAGTGGCAAAGGGAGCGTGGCATAAAAAATCTGAAAATTACATAATCTGCGTATCCATAATATCCAAATATATTATAATCTCTAGCTAAAGCGGTGCAGAAGTTATACCCAAAAAACCTTCAAAATGTAAACGAATGTTCGATTTTTTACCGATAATTTGAATTTCCATTTTCAATAGGTTCAGGGTATAAAAATATTAAATTTCTAGAACTCTCCTTAAGTTCGATTTGATGAAAACCTAAAAAAAGACAAAAATATTTTGCTCAGCCCAATTGACCTAAAATATCAATTCTTGGGAAGTAAATTGATCAGAAAAGAGTTTTTATTTATTTGACGATAGTTTATTAACGCCGTTTATTCTTCTCAGAGCTTCAGGCCCTTCTTTGTCAATTTCCCAACTTGCTTCTGTATTTCCCCTACTTGAGACATATATAGCTTTAAATATACATATATACTCGTTCATTAACCTTTAGTCTCAATTTTTGTTCATAAAATTTATTTGTTGTGAGTGATTCGGTTTGTAGTCCGAACACATAACCATATTTGGTACATCATTCAATTAATTGTTTCTTGATTTGGGGTTGAAAGTCCTTTAGCTGAGCTAAAACAATTTTATTTCTATTTACTGTTTGGGTGTGAACCACAGCACCAAACAGTAGAAACCGTATTTAATATACGCATACTTGTAAGGGATGTTGTTACTGTGTTTGCAAAATAAATATCATTTTGTATTTCCAGGTTAGGTATTAAAATGGATTATATTTCAATTTTCCTTATTGAGATCTTGCTGGTAGAAGTAATGAATTCTTACCAGAACTGTATGTTATCTGAACATATATTGGAAATTTTAAATTATTAGGTCTAATTATAAACCAATCTTAAGAGGGTTTACAGTCTGAAATATCTGCAACTGTGTGTATAAGAAATGTAATTTTTATATCCTGAACCCATTGAAAATGGGAATAACTTTTAGCTAGAGACTTCAACTTTATATATTTAGATAAATATTATGGATACGCAGCTTTTGTAGTTTTCAGATTTTGGATGCCACGCCCCCTTCGCCACCAATTTGCAAACGCATTTCAAATACTAGAGATTTGCAATTTAGCACATAGGTAGATTTAGATACTCTTGCTCTACTCTGAAAATTTCATGAAGATCCATTTAGAAATGGAGTTATAAGCGTCCAAAGTTCAGCCCAACCCACCCCCAAGCCACGGCAGCAACTGCGCAGTTAGCAGAGCGTGCGCTCATAAGTGCGTAAAGAAGAAGAGTATCACTTTTTTGCAGGGCTCAGGGGATTTCGTAGTCGAGCAGTCTCGACTAGAGCCTTCTTACTTGTTCTTTTTGTTGATACATTTTCAAATGACACGAAAATATTGAAACTATAGTTAATTCGTATTCTGGGTAACTCTGCCATTTCTATTATTATTCTCATGGTGGCCTCCTCTTCAGTTGGTGCGACCTCAAGAGTTTGTCGAGTTTTGCACCACGTCTGTTATTTACGTAAACGTTGTTTCGATTATTACCTCTATCTGGCTTACCCGGTTATAGCTATTATTCATTTGCCTATAGTACAACACATCACCGACCTGAGGCTTCTGTGCAACGAGCTTTACACGGCTGCATCCCTTTGGGATGAGCCCTGTTTATTGAGCCCTGTCACTTCGTCCGTCCGTCCGTCCGTATGAACGTCGAGATTTCGGAAACTAGTCACGCAGTACGAGCTTATATTGTTTTTTTCGATAACTCATCTCATTTCAAAATTGGCGATAAAAATCGGGAAACGTTTTTCTTATGTTTTTTATACCCTGAACCCATTGAAAATGGGAAATCAGGGTATAATGGTTTTGTTAAAAGTATGTAACAGGCAGAAGGAGGCGTGCCAGACCCCATAAAGTATATATATTCTTGATCAGGGTGACGAGAAAAGTTGATATAGCCATGTCCGTCTGTCCGTATGTCCGTCTGTCTGTCTGGCCGTATGTTTGAACGCGTCGATTTCCGAAGATACAAAAGCTAGAGAGTTCATTCTTTTTGTATTAGGTCCGTATATTGAGCGCGCAGTACGAGTTTGTTTCAGAAATTCGATAACTTGTATATTTGCAAAGTTATCGATAACTGAAATTATCGAGAACCAGTTATAAAATTCTAGCTAATTCATCTTAAGAGTTAGAGTCTCCAAGTCTTCTGCATATATATAGATACTAATTTAATACAATTTCGGTTTTTGTCAGATTCCGGTCCCCAATTCGCCCCCACACCCCCAAATGTGTAAAAAATGCATTTCAAATACTAGAGACATACAGTTTGGTTTGGCATATAGATATGAATATCATAATCTTAATCTGAACATATCAATACGATTGTCCATCTAGAAACAGAATTATCAGTCTATAAAGTTTTCTCATCAAAACCCATGTGGCGCAGCAAGCAAAGCAGCGACACAGCAAGACGCATTGCGGGAACACACACATATGTACATACATATGTATGTATGTATGTATATGTGTGCAAGCGTAGATCAGCGTGTGGCTGCAATCGTACATACATACATATGGATTTGTGCATTTAAAGCTAATTGTAAAACAGTTATGATTTCTAAAAAAAAACCTAAATAGTCAAATAGAATATGTAGATCATATGCTGAAACTCTCATTACATTCCATTATATATTTAAAAAATTTTAAAACAATTAAAATAACAATGGAAATGCAAGCAACGTTGAGCAATGCAAATCAATTTATTATTTATTATTATTTATTCTTTTGTATTTGATACCTTTGAAAGTCAGTTGGTAGTTTAAGTAATTGTGAATAACTGTTTTTTTTTTACTTTCAAATATTTAATAGCATAATTTTTGAAAGTGTTTTTGTTTCAATTATATTTTATTCCGTTAAGTCAACAGAAAATAATAAACAGAAAGTTTGCCCAAATAACAAAAGCACGTGACATCTGCGGTTTTCCTATATGTATGCCCACATGTACATTCAAAGCTAGTGTAGCATGGTCTAAAAATTTAAACTTGCTAGATGGCGCTTTAGCAGTGAACTTATTTACTATGGCTATTACAGCTTCGAGTGGCATTGATATATTTCTTTTACAATTATGAAGTGTCTGTGTTAATTAAGGTAATGCCTGTTAATCGAGGAACGTCTATTTGTTGGGTCTATTTTTAATGATATTTAATAATATAACATTTTTCGAATTTCAACTAATATAAGCGCCATCTATTATTATTTTTTTGGCAATGCAATGTATATATACATACATGTACATATGTACATTTTGAACGTTACACGCATACATTCTTATGTATACTTTCTGATTTATCCATATGGGTAATTCTCCAGAAAAGTCAACTTTTTGTCACGTTCGACACGCTATTTTTAATTTTAGTACTAATCAAGAGCAATATATTTAACTATTTGTCAAAATAAAGAAGTTTTTTGCCATTTTCAGCACTAAAATTGATGCATTTTCAAGATAATTACAAAAAACCAAACCACAGTACACATTATTATTTTATTTTATTAAAATTGGGTTCAGGGTATTATCTAGTCGAGCACTCTCGACTAGAGTTTTCTTACTTGTTCGAGCATAACTTCTATACCGTTTGAGCTAGAGACTTAAAATTTATATATATTGAGATAGATATTATGAATATACAGATTTTGTAATAGAGAGATTTTGGATGCCACGCCCCCTTCGCCCCAATTTGAAAAAAATGCATTTTAAATACTAGAGACTTGCAATTTGGCACATAGATAGATTTTTATACTCTTAATCTACTCTACAAATTTCATGAAGATCGTCCATTTAGAAATGGAGTTATAAGCGTCCAAAGTTCAGCCCAACCCACCCCCAAGCCACGGCAGCAACTGCGCAGTTAGCAGAGCGCGCGCTTATAAGTGCGTAAAGAAGAAGAGTATCACTTTTTTGCAGGGTTCAGGGGATTTCGTAGTCGAGCAGTCTCGACTAGAGCCTTCTTACTTGTTTAATATTGATGAACTTCGATCCTTAGAATCTGTGTCACGGTCTTCATGTATTGAAAAGAAGAAAGTGCGTCTTTCTCTGGTTAGATTTTGATTGATAATATTTATTCTAAAAGTATCTTAGACTCTAACAATATTGGTTTAACATAAAGTTGCGCTCTTACGCTAACGGTGCCGCCGGCAGCGGTTATATATATCACATATTGCAAATAAGAGAGGTCTAGAAGAGTATGCTCGACTACGAGATCCCCTGAACCCTTCGAAGAACCAATCATTTTCCAAGAATTATTCGGTTCGTTTCTACATGCGTAGAATTGGGGGCCGGAATCCAATATCTGACAAAAACTAAAGTACATACACAGTCGCCAGACCTAAATCCAATCGAAAACTTGTGGGCGGATGACAAAAAAATAGTTTCTGAATCTAAGTCAACTAATATAAAGATGATTTGGGAAGTCGTTCTTGAGTCCTGGGCTCAAATTCTCCTTAAACGATGCCAGGACATGGTTGATTCCATGGCTAGGCGTTGTGCAGCCATAATTTCCAATTAGGGCAACACAACTAAATACTAAACTTAAGGAATATTATTATTTTCACTTATTATTAACTAAAAAATAAAGTTTGTAACTTATTTTTATTTTTAAAAATAATTTTTAGTGCAAAATAACAAAGTGGTGCTATTATTTTTTCGTCGATTTTTCGACTTTTTTCAGCAATTTTTGAATTACATAAAAACTTTGAATATTTTTATGAAAATTCTTTTTTGTAGTAATAGTTAATAGTTTTCTGCTTCAATAAAAGTAATCTGCAGACCAATCCGTTGATAAATGTAGCCAGGACAACTATTTAAACTTTGAAATTCAAAGTGGTGCTATTTTTTTTTTCGCAGCTGTATGTCTGTTTATATGGTTCTGTCGCTCGAAGCAGCGGCAGATCGGCAGTATATAGCATGCCATATGTAAATTGTTATGTGTACATTGGAATACGCCTGTGACCGCTTCGACTTGAGAGTTATAATGCTGAGAGTCATTACGCTGCAGATCTCACGCTGCAGGCCAGTCTATTACTGCATTTGGTGTTATGTAAACAAAGTGTCTCTATGTTTATGCGCTTATATTCTAACATTTAGATTAGGAATATAACCATTTTAATATTGTATGCACTACAATACGGTGTGCGTATGCTTATAATGCTTATATGGCATAAAACTTACTTAAATTTCCAGTACCTTTTTTTTTGTGGTTTATAAATCGAAGCCTTTATACGGAACAACAGACCAGTTAGACGAGTATGGAATAAAAATTAACGTTTTTGTTTAAGTATATATTTATTGTGAATACTTTCAGATAACTTACGAAATGGAAGATTCCATCAGCACCTACGTGACACGTTTGCCCCATTGGTGGTGAGATATGTGGATCTAATGGAATCCTCGATAGCTCAATCGATACACAAGGGCTTCGAGAAGGAACGATGGGAAAGCAAGGGGTAAGTGATTCTTTCCCATTCAATTTAACAAAATTTCATTAAAAATTCACATTATCAATTTGAACCATATATACTAATAGATAAGTATACATATATGCATATGTGTTGTATGTATAAGTATATGGTGAAGCAAATAAGACATATGCTTACATATGTATACATCGGCTTATATATAGGCATAATATAATATGCATATCCTATATATATATGTATATAAATATATGCCTTTGAGTTAGAAAGATGAATTATTTACATTATTTACTACATAAATTTATAGATCATAAAAGGGGCCATTTTTGTTCCTATTTATGACAAGTATTAAAACATTAAATTTCTAATATAATGGATATGGAGGGTTTGTCCGATAGATGTTTGAATTATGAGTGTATGAATGTTCATTATATATATATATATATATATATATATATATATATATATATATATATATATATATATATATATATATGTTTATATGTACATAATAATATAAATCAATATGGGTCTATGGTCTGTTTATGGAATAATAAGTCTTGATAGAAAATCTTAAATAATGCTGCTATTGACACGTGTTTCTATCAGAATAAAAAGCGAAAATTATATGATGGGTCTCCGAGCATTGCAATAGTTCACACACCCTGCGGTCACCCACTCTCTTTCTCTTCCTGTCTCTCTTCCGGTTCACCTACCTGCGCTCCTCTCTCTTCGGCTACCTCTCTCACACTTCCTCTCCCTCTCTCTCCCTCACTCTGTCAACCTTCATCTTTTGACTGTCCATATCATTATTTAGCAATTGAAATGTGTGCCGTTCATATTTTCTATTTTCATATCTCTGTGCTGAAAAAATAGGATAAACGCCGCCTTGAATCCAGCTGCTTTAAACAATGCCGCCCAGGCTTTAAATACGGCTGCTCTTAATCCGGCTGCCCTGCTGAGTGGCAAGAAAGATCAAGTCAATTTTTATGTGCCGAAGCTCCCGAAACGCACAGCTACTGCCGCTGCAGCGGGTGGTGTTGACGAAATGAGGTTTTTAACACTAATGCCTCTATCTAATACTCAAAATATAATCTCTTTGCATTTTGTTGTATTTGTTGCTGCCTCGAGAATTGATTTAACTAGAACACAATTTAGATTTTGCATAGTATTCATATATTAATATATTTCTCACTATTAATATTCGACATATATGCAAATGTTGATCAATGAACATTTTATAAACATAATATGATTGCTAACCGAATTATAAAATTCATAATTCACATATATATATATATATCTGTGCATAGAAGTACTTTTATAGGTTATTGTAGGTTATAAATTTACAAACCTGAAAACATATATATACTATCTTTTTATGTTTGACTTTGTTTATCTCATTTTGTGTTTAGCTTTTTTTTTTTTTTTGGTGGTCAGCGCTTATTTAGCATTGCTGGTCAGCTGTCGATGAAGTACAAAGAAATGTTTACATGATTTTTAAATACCTCCTCAAAAACTAATCTTTCTGGTTTGAGTCCATTCATTAGAGGTAAAGTGTAAACTGTATATTGTAAGCGTAATCAACAAATGCATATGCATATGTACATACATTACGATGTCTGTCAGTCTCTCAGGTTCACAAGCTAAATTGAAATATGGAATACATAGTACAGTAGCTTCAATTCCCCCAATATGTTTGCAAATTTATTTTTGAATGGGTGTGACTGAACTCACGAACTAAATTATTAAATTAAATTGAATATAACATGTACCCTAGCTTCGCTCTTCATATACAACTCTCATTATGCGTGCGCTTATTAACTATAATTATCTTCAATTATTCAATAAATTACTATGTCAACACAACATCTTTACATTAGCTTTAGCAATTAAATGTAGATTAAGCATCCCTTTTAAAGTTTTTGTAGTTGCATTTGCTTGCTTGAAATTGAAGTTACACGCCAATATTTGTAATTATATTATATTATTATAATAATTATACTTTCGGATGGTAGTTCCAATATTTCGACTTTTCCAATATTTAACTTTAAAATTAGACAAAATGGCTACACACGAATATGTGTATATGAATATATGTATTTTTTGTGCTACATCTTTTTTATATTGGTTTAAAAAAATAAAATCATATTGGTAATTAAGCTTTAGCTTACCAACTAGGGAATCGCTGATTAGTTATCAGATTATCATTATATACAAAATCAAATTACGATTTTAGTAAGCGATTCTATTCTATTGGAAAGTATCCTCTTTTGTCAAGGGAGTTTCTGAACAGAAAGAAGAAGACACATATGGATAACATATGTATATCTATCGCATTTTCGTTAGGAATTTCTTGGATAACCATGACCGCGTGATTTGAAATTTTATATTTTATTAGAGCAAACAACTGTTAGATTATTGATAAACTCTAAATTATATATAATTATTACATTTTTGATATATGTATGCATAAAATATATAGAAAAATCGTTTGTTTAGTATCATTAACATTTACCATAATATTAATTTTCTTATCAATGATTTACTTATTTGATTGCACAGAAACGGTTGTGCAACATCGGAAGATTTATTCTGGAAATTGGATGCATTGCAATCGTTTATTAGAGATCTGCATTGGCCAGATGCTGAGTTCCGACAGCATTTAGAGCAGCGACTGAAGATGATGGCCGTAGATATGATCGAGCAGTGTATACAGCGGACGGATACATCGTTTCAGTCATGGTTAAAGAAAAATGTTGCCTTCATATCGACCGATTATATAATACCATCGGAGATGTGCGCTATGGTAAATGTGATATTAGATGCTAAAAACCAAAGCTTTAAATTGACTACCATTGACGGTATCGACCTGGTAAGTAAGACAATCATAAACCAAAAAAAAAAAAAAAATTATAATATATATTTGTATATAATAATATTTTTATGATTTGTAGTACAAATTCCATGCAAGAATTGATGATCAAATCGACAAAGCGAATGTAGCCATGACACAAGGTTTGAGTGGGAAACTTATGTCAGTGCTAGAGTCGACTTTGTCGAAGCTGGGGCGTTACGATGAGGGCAGTCTCATTGGATCAATTCTTAGCTTTACCAATGTCTCAAGCTCTGGCAAGGATCTTGGACAAGGATATGTGAATTTCTTTCGCAATAATATGGATCAAATACGTGGTAAAATCGGCGATGATTTATGGACTCTAAATTTCTTTGAGCAATGGTACTCTCAGCAAATAAACATGCTCTCCTCTTGGTTATCAGAACGTTTAGATCACTCCCTACACTATGCCCAGGTCACATCCATCTCTCATATTATCAAGGTAAACTGTCCAAACAAAAATACAAATAATTAGAAAATTATTCTCGAAATACTTATACCGATTGGTGTTGGTAATAATTAAAATATAAATATAGATACTTCACTGAATAGTAATTAGTTTTACATAAAAAGTATATATATCACTAATTAATTTTACCATATTACATATTTTTAAAATCAGAAAATTTATTCGGACTTTGAGTTGCAAGGTGTGCTTGAGGACAAGTTAAATTCAAAAGCATATCAGACAGTTATACAACGAATTACTGCCGAGGAGGCGACCTGCGCACTGACTATGCCAGATATAGCCGATGGAGATTTGTAAGTAGCCATTTAGTCACAGCCAGAAACGGAAGACAATAGTTCCAGATTTTGTTGTACTTGAAACTTATAGAAATTGTGACGATATGCGGAACGGTGACGAAGAAGACAGCGGCGAAGGTGCTGAATCGGGTGCTCAAGCTTCGCGCAGCATGCCAAAGCCAAAGATTGGGGCTGCTCAAGCAGCGGCCGTTACCAATGTGGTAGCTGGTCGTGTTGGCAATCTGCTTGGCAAAGGAATTGGCGGACTTAGCTCAAAGCTAGGAAGTGGTGGCTGGTTTTGAATCGACGACAGTAAGCAGAACCGAATATGTAAAGAAGCCAACAACATCATATATATATATATATATATATATGTGAAGCCATTAATATACAATTATATATGTTAAAATCAAGCTTTTGATGGCAGCTTCGTAGCTTTGCAAAGAGCCAAGTCCACAGTTGCATGTTTCAATTTTTTTCTCTGACACCAGTATAGAATGTATTCGATAAATATGAGTCAGTTAATATATGTATATAATTCCATAATAAGAACGGATATATATAAAATATTTATATATGCATATATATCAATTATATTATGATTTAATGAATAATTATTTCTGGTATCCACTAATTTTAGAATAACTTGTGCTTAATGGAAAACAGAAACTTATAACAAACAATTACCTCTTGAATAATATTATACACAATGATATATACATAATATAATCAAATATTATTGGATAGCAAGTCCATTAAGTAATACTACATGCATATTTCTTCATCAGAGGCGTTTCTTTTATATGTAACTAAATACAAACTCCACTCTCTTAATTATATATATATATATAAAAAAACGAATAATAATATTTAAAAGAAATAAATAAATAAATATATATATATATATATATATATATATATATATATATATATATATATATATATATATATATATATATATATATATGTATATATGTATATATATAATGGCGTAGTGAGAAATTCGGTTTAATAAAAAACTTAATTTTATTTATAACACGATATTACTGAGTACAGATACAAATCTTAACTAACTTATGCTATGTTCTGGAAACGATTTACAAACCTCAACTTCGAGCTTTATGTTGATTGGTATTAGACTTTTGAGAGTGAGATTAAGAGAGTAAGAGAGCTCTGTCAGCCAGGATTTGCACGACGTTTGCAGTTTCGACCCTAATGATGAGAATATATTAATAAATTCATGGAATCCAGAATTGGTATTGTCCCAATTCGATTATGTTATAATGTTTACTTGAAGTCTGTGGGAAAGGAATGTGTAACATGAATGATAAGTGTGATTGTATGTGTAGTGGGTACATATGTGTATACATATGTCACTTCCCCATTCTTAAGAAATGAGCTTGTCCTCAGGCGGATAATTTGGGTATATTGTTGGATCTAACAATTTCTTCGATTTCACTTTCATCGTTATTTAATTCGGTATTTTTTTTATTGTTTGTTTGTGGTTGATTTGTTTTTATACTCTGTTACCAAAGGGAAAAAGAGTATATTGACTTTGTGCAGTGTTCGTCCGTATGACGTATGAGCGCGCGCTCTGCTAACCGCGCAGTTGTTACCGTGGGTTGGGCTGAACTTTGGACACTTATAACTATTTCCAGATGCACGATCTTCATGAAACTTTCGGAATATATTAAGAGTTTCCAAATGTATTGCTTTGACAAATTGCAAGTCTCTAGCATTTGAAATGCATTTTTTCCAAATTAGTGGCGAAGGGGCGTGGCATCAAAAATCTGAAAATTACATAATCTGCGTATTCATAATATCTATCTAAATATACAAATTTGAAGTTTTGTCAAAAAACCCTTTTTAAAATTTCTTATCGAATTTTCGATTTTTATCGATAATTTGGAAATGGGATGAGTTATCGAAAAAATAAAATAAACTCGTACTGCGTAACAAGTATTCATGTGAATCGCATCAAAAATCGTTACAGAGTTTAATGCAAACGAGACTGGACAAAAAATTAAAAGGTCAGTGGACGCACAAGTACAATTGCCAAAAAAATGGTATAATGTCCGAAGAAGCGCTTGAAGCCAGGAATAAGGGTTTTAGGAATATGCGCTTAAACCATTCCCGTAAGGACAATAGGAGTAATATAATGGAAAATGTTATGAATGAATTACTTGTTTCATCGGATCCACTTATAACGGCTCTCTCCAAAACAACAAAAGCCACTTTGAAAGAAATTAATTTGGACAAACCCGTTTCAGGAATCTTCAAATGATTCGGACTCGACTGATTCCGATAAATTTTTTTTAAAAATATATATATATATATATATATATGTTAAATATAGTAATATGATAATTTTCAATTAACTATGTCTTCATTCACTCAAGATGCTACTAAAGTTCCGCTAGAAGGGCAGCCTGGCCCACTGTGCACTGCGCGGTTAGCAGATTGTCAATGTTAGTATTGTTTTGGGGTTTATTGGATTTTTAATATTCAGTATTTTGGTTAGTATGTTCGTTAAAATTGTTTTCATATAGTCCTTCGCTTATCTGTCCTAGAGCTTATTTGAGATGTATCTCAGATAGTTGGTTGGTTTTAGTTTCTTTTAGTTTATTCTTTTCACAAAAATAATTTTTTTAAGAGACACATTAGGTTTTGTGCTTTATTTTGTTTGAATTGTAATTATACTACGTTTACAGGGATCAATTTAATGATTTGTAAGTCCAGAAATAATTCCTTTATGTAAAGATGTTCAAAATAGTCTAGCGGAACACTGTTTGGTGTATTGCAAGGTGTTTGTGTGGTATTCTGAATATGGCAATTATGTTTTAGTGGCGGTCGCAGATTAACTGTGGGCCACGATTAATAATTGGTTTATTGAGCTGCACCACACGTGTTGATTCTTTTGCGGATATCAGAAAGGTTTTCCAAATTTGTAATGTTCAGAAAGGATCACTTTTGCGGCAAATACGCGGATTCAATCCTAGAAAGTCATTTTGTCATTCAAGGATTTCTAATAATGGATTGAAAAGGTTTTAGCTATTACATTCTTGAGTAGGGTAGTGGCATTGGCGGTAATTGGAAAGCATGTTGGATTCCCGCCGAATACTTTTATTTTTACTACACATTCGGATCTTGGGGATTTTTATATATATATATGGGAATTCAGGTCTACAGATCCCATAATCCAGTTAACATGCGCAGTATGGCAAACTGCAAAGCACGGTGGCGGCTCAACTATGGTTTTGGGATGCATAAACAAAACTGTAGCGGGACCATTGGGTTTGGTCGATGGAAAAGTGTGTAAGGAGCAATACCTGAGCAATATACTACAGAATTTTGTAGTAGTCATTGCAAATATGGGTCTAAGTGGAAAATGCGGTGTTCAGCAAGACAATGACCCGAAGGACACGTCTCATTTGGACAAAAACTGGATATCAAAGCAAATATGAAGTGGATTCCGTAATATCTAGACATAAACCCCATTGGAACACTATTAGGTCATGTGAAGTCGCATCTTGCGCAGTATACGGACCCCCCAGTGGAATGATGGAGTTGTAGGAGAGGACTAAGGAGTCTGTTACAGGATTCCTGCTGAAAGTGCGCGACGATACACAAAAAGTATGTTAAATGGTTTTATTGAATAAAAAAAATCAAAAAAAAATTTTTTTTTAATATTTGTTGAAAAATTAGTAAAAGTGCAAAACTGTAACATGACTTTTTTACATTTTTTATTAGCATTTTTCTTCCAGCCAACCAAATGACTTGAAATTTTTTCATCCATACAGTAGAAGTGAAAATATAGGCCTTTGAAGTTACAAAATTGAATTCGTGTTACAGTTTTGCTTCTCAGTGTATATTCTTGATCAGCAGAAAAAATAAGTTGATTGAGCCCTGTCCGTCTGTATGAGCGTCGAGATTTCGGAAACTACAAAAGCTAGAGAGCTGAAATTTCACATGATTACTCGTAGATTAGTTACGCAGTACGATTTTATTTTGTTTTTTTTTTTTCGATAACTCATCCCATTTCCAAATTATCGATAAAAACCGAAAATTCGATTTTCTAATGTTTTTGAGCATAACTTTTACACCGTTTGACCTAGAGAATTTATATATTTAGAAAGATATTATGGTTACGCAGATTTCATAATTTTCAGATTTTGGGTGTCACGCCCCCGTTTTTTGAGAATAACTGTGACACCGTTTTGACTGGATACTTCAAATATTTATATAGATATTATGGATATATTTGGATAGAAATTATGGACGCAGAGTACGTAGTTTTCAGATTTTGAATACCACGCCCCCTTCGCCCACAATTTGAAAAAGACGCATTTCAAGTACTAGAAACAATTTGGCAAAAAGATACATTTAGATACTCTTAAGTGCGTAAAGAAGGAGAGTATCACTTTTTTTGCAGGGTTCAGGGTATCTCGTAGTCGAGCCGTCTCCACTAGAGCCTTCTTACTTGTTACATTTAGGGTCGGGAGAAAATAATTGTTGATGGCAAAATCATTCCGCTTGGAGCGCTCGACGGTGACGGTCGATTTTCCAAAAAGGCCTGACATGTGCCGCTCTTTTCCTTGCTCTCTTTCTCTTTCTGCCCCATGCTTTTTACTCTCTGCTCTCTTCTCACAAAAATATATGTATGATGGGACAAGCAGCCCACCAAAATTGAAATTTCTTCTCGACGCGATCGCATTGGTTCCCTTCTGAGCGAAGAGTATACCGAATTCTTAAACGGCTTTGCCATGCTCTCTAGCTTTTGTAGTTTCCGAAATCTCGACGTTCATACGGACGGACGGACGGACAGACGGACAGGGCTCAGTCAACTTATTTTTTTATGCAGATCAAGAATATATATACTTTATAGGGTCTGCGACGTCTCCTTCTGCCTGTTACATACATTTTCACAAAACCATTATACCCTGAATTCCCATTTTCAATGGGTTCAGGGTAGTGATGATTTACTGATTTTTTCGATGTTTATCGATGTTTTCTCTGATACCGATGTTGAGCGATGCATCGATGTTTTGCAAAACATCAATGGTTTAATTTCATAATAACATAACATTGCCATTTTGTGATCAGTGAACAGCAAACTTTAAAATTTTAGTGATCCTTCGGCATGTGCCAACGCACTTATAAAAATTAAATTCTTATTTGAACCAATGAAGTCATACCACAGACTATCGTGAGCTCCATATCTTTTTGGGATCACCATTATGAGCTTGCTCAACGTCATAATCCAAATGTGGACATGGATTTAGAAATAACTGCTTATCTTCAAATGCAGTTAACCGCATTCGAAAGCGACCCCTTATGTGTTTGGGAAGGTATGAAAAGTACCTATCCCAACTTATACAAAATTACAAACAAAATTTTTGAGTTTAAAAAACATGAAATATTCGTTTTATTGTCAAACGGAAATGTTTTAAAACATCGGCAATACATCGATGCATCGAATTTTCAATCCGATGTGTCAACCCAACATCGATGTTGGATTTTGAACACATAGATGGACATCGACATCGATGTTTTCATTCAAATTTACATCACTAGTTCAGGGTATAAACACCCGAGCTGCAATGTTGCTCATTCATTCCATTCATTTGTTCCAGTTGTCCAGTCTATGTGTTGTATGGTTAGTGGTTTAGAGCTAGAGTCTCCGTGACTTCTGAATATGCAGATATTAATTTTGTACAATTTCGGTTTTTGTTAGATTTTGGATACCGGCCCCAAATTCGCTCTAAGGAGAATACGTGATAATATTTATTATAATTAAGACATAAGATATGGAAAGCAGAATTTAAAGAATAATCCGTGGTGCAATGTGGTAAATGTATTAACAGGGTGGGCGAATCAATATTACCATGAATCAAATTAAGAAGGAAAGTAATACGTAAGATTGTCCTACGATTCATTAATGATGGCAGATCAATAAGAAGAAGCCTACTATGATAGGAAGGCAAACGTAAATTACTGTTCCAATTTAGATCCCTTAAGGCAAAGAGTAGAAACTGTTTTTGGACCGATTCAATGCGATCCTGATACAGTTTATGTTGCGGAGACCAAATAACAGAACAATACTCCAAGATAGGGCGAACAAGTGAAATATATAAATGCTTGGTAACAAAAGGATCATTAAATTCCTTAGACCAACGTTTAATAAAACCAAGCACACATTTGGCTTCATTTGTGATGGCAGAAATATGCAGATTAAAATTAAGTTTAGTGTCAAAGAGAACGCCAAGGTCTTTGACAGTGAAGATACGTTGTAAGGATATATTATTTATTTTATAGTCGAGCAAGTGGGGAACAGTATGACAGAAGGTCATTGTCATACATTTGGAGCAATTTAAATGTAATTGATTTCATCAGTTTTACATCATCTGCATACATAAGTATCTTTGAATGAGAAATACAACTAGGAAGGTCATTAATAAAAAGGGAAAAGAGTAATGGGCCTAAATGACTACCCTGGGGAACACCTGACGTAACAAAGATCAGTTTTGAAATTGAATTTCTCAGCAAAACTCTCTGAGTTCTGCCCTTTAAGTAGGATGATATCCACAATAAAAGTTTAGGGGAAAATCCTAAGCGATCCAGCTTTAAAATTAGCAAATGGTGGTGAACTGAGTCAAATGCTTTACTGAAGTCCGTATAAATAACATCAGTTTGCATTCTATTCGAAAAACTGTCATTAACTAGGGAAGTGAATTCTAATAAATTCGTAGTGGTTGATCGATTTTGAAAAAACCCATGCTGCGATGGATGGACAATTGATTTACAAAAGTGTTGCACTGACGATGTTATTATTTTTCAAATAACTTCGGAATTACAGAAAGTTTCGCAATGCCTCTATAATTGGAAATATCACATTTTTCGCCTTTTTTATGTAACGGAATAATAAAAGATTCTCTTCAACTTGAAGGAAAACCCGAAGTATCCAAGGATAAGTTAAACAACTTTAGTAATGGTGACAGAAGAGAAGCACTACACTCTTTAATCACACAACTTGTAATATTATCAGCTCCTGGAGAAAAGGATGATTTCAATGTCCTAATAGCTGCAGCCAATGAACCTACAGACACCCTTGGAACATCAATTGAAAAAGTTTCAGAGAAGGAAAATGGGTATGAGTTATTGAAGCAGTCAACGGAAGAATAAGTTGATTGGAAGAATTTTGCAAATAGATCAGAAGAGACCTGATCTTCACAAGATTTTTCCATACCAAAGAAAAAGGAGGTTGGCAAACCAGAAGATTTACGCTTCGAATTTACAAAAGTGTAAAATTGCTTATTATCACTAGTAAACTGGCGCTTAACGCGAATAAGATAATTCTCATAACAGCGAGAATTTAAGAGATTAAAATTTGACTTGGCTATAGAATATTTCACCCAGTCAACAGCCGAACAAGACCTTTTAAATTTCTTAAAATACCTTGATTTAATATTTCTTAAATTTAAAAGAGTCTTAGAAAACCAGCGCGGCTTATTCGAAACCGGCGAAATACTACAGAGTGGTACACATACGTCAAGAATAGTGTCTAAAGTTGAGTAAACAAGTAAGAAGGCTCTAGTCGAGACTGCTCGACTACGAAATCCCCTGAACCCTGCAAAAAAGTGATACTCTTCTTCTTTAAGCACTTAGAGGCGCGCGCTCTGCTAACTGCGCAGTTGCTGCCGTGGCTTGGGGGTGGGTTGGGCTGAACTTTGGACGCTAATAACTCCATTTCTAGATGGACGATCTTCATGAAATTTTCAGAGTAGATCAAGAGTATCTAAATCTACCTATGTGCCAAATTGCAAATCTCTAGTATTTTTTCCAAATTAGGGGCGAAGGGGGCGTGGCATGCAAAATCTGAAAACTACAAAATCTGCGTATCCATAATATCTATCTAAATATATAAAGTTGAAATCTCTAGCTAAAACAGTGTAGAAGTTATACCCAAAAAACCTAAAAAATGTAAACGAATTTTTGATTTTTTATGGATAATTTGGAAATGGGACGAGTTATCGAAAAAACAAAATAAACTCGTATTGCGTAAGTAACATACGACATGTTCATGTGAAATTTCAGCTCTCTAGCTTTTGTAGTTTCCGAAATCTCGACGTTCATACGGACGGACGGACGGACGGACAGACGGACAGGGCTCAATCAACTTATTTTTTTATGCTGATCAAGAATATATATACTTTATAGGGTCTGCGACGTCTCCTTTTGCCTGTTACATACATTTTCACAAAACCATTATACCCTGAATTCCCATTTTCAATGGGTTCAGGGTATAAAAAGTGATGATGCCTCATTAACATCAACCGACTCATATAAATGGGACCAGTCAGCTGAACTAATCATTTCGTTTAGCAAAACAAAATCACATTTACGATAGCAACGTCTTCGATTTGAAGGTAATTGTGATACAGTTGAGGGATTGATTGGAAATAGAGTTCATTTGAAACATAGAAAGGTTAAACAATTCATCAAAAAGATAGTGATCAATTGTCGGAATAAGGATTTACTAGGGTTGTTGAATATTTTTAAAATATCGTATCGATGATATTTAAAGTTTTGAAAATATATCAAAATGATATTTGATATTCAACTTTAAAAATATCGATATATCGATATTTTCGATATTTTTAAAACTTTTTCCTACAATAACTTTACAATCCGACCAAAAAGAAAGAATTATAAGAATAACTATTTTAATATAATAATAATAATAATGACCAGTATTAAGTACTCAGAGTTTAATACAAAAAAAAAAAAAAAAAAGAAAAAACGCGTACTGATATGTGAGAATCCGTCATACGACTTCGTGAGCCGCAAACAACTCATTTTATTGGCGAAGCAAGTCGCTCCAAAGGCACCTAGCTACCAGGGGCTGATCGTAATTGATCTTCAATAGTACTGGCATAGTGCCCTTATGAGAATTCCAAAAAATTATCGGATTGCTTTCCCAAGAAGTTTGTGGCAAGCTGCGTTACATCTCAAGTTCCCTCTTCCGCAATGTGTACTTTCAATATTGACCTATTGTGGTCGTTTTCGAAGCTATCACCTTGGTCTTCTAAATTCATCATAATGTTTTGATGTGTTACAACTTGTTTTTATTATTTTAGGGTATAAATTGCATTTTGCTGTTCCATTTTTGAAATCTGAATAATTCGTTTTAACCATTTTGATTCAGAATGTCTCACAATTTGTGTGACCAACGATATATCAAATATATCGCAAAAATATTCGATATTTGGGCAAAAAAAATATCACGATATAAATATATTTTTTTTGTATAAAAATATCGATATATTGATATTTTGATATATTATCAACAACCCTATAATTTACATTACAAGAAAAGGACCAAGAAGTGTTTGGAATATTAAAGTCCCCTAACACAAGAAACAAATCATTATCATTGGCATGTCCATAAATTTCTTTGATACTAGTTATGTGTTGGGCATAAGCTTGTATATCAGAAGAAGGTGGGATATATGAGCATGTTATAAATAATGAACACGATGGGAGAGTAATTTTAACACATATAATCTCCACATCATGAAGAAAGGCAATAAAAACTCCACCTCCTCTACGATTTAAGCGATCAAGTCTATAAATAATGAAATTACTTGACATAATTTCACTATTATGAACACTCTGAGTTAACCACGTTTCAGTTAAAACAATTATGTCATGTACTAAACTGAAACTATTCATAAATATAGTATTAAGCACGTTTCAGTTAAAACAATTATGTCATGTACTAAACTGAAACTATTCATAAATATACTATTAAGCTTAGAGTTTATGCCCCGTACATTTTGATATAATAGGGACATCCGAGGACAAAATCTATTATTTATTAGTTTTTTGGAACAATTTTCGATGAAGATTGCACCGAAGGAGTATTAAGCGAGACAGGTGCTGATCTGTTCCGATTCTTCGGTTTAAATTCATGAACAACTATATATGGTGGCCAAAATTTAGTGTCACATACAGTTGAAAAATATTCAACCGGTACATTTATCTTAAACGAAAAAATTTCACGGGTAGTCGAAAGATTAAACTTCGTTATAGAAACATTCGTAGAACGTTTAGAAGAAATAAATGCAGATATTGCTTCACATGTTGTGTCCGACGAAAGCCTAGACAAAAAAACTTGCTTTCGAGGAGCGACAACACATAAAGTTCGGACAGTATTGGAAGAATTAGTTGACGTATTGGTATTCTCTGTTTGAACAACAATTGGAGGAGAAACCATTTTTTGATCAGGGACAAGAGATTCAATAGCAACTTCATCCGATAAGGACGTAGCCACAGGGCAGGGCGATGGAGCACGAAGCGATTTAGGAGATGAAGACAAAACAGAGACACAAGGTGAGGGAGGAGCAAGGGAGTTGGGGGACAATGTTAGTACAGGAGGAGGTACCAACAACGAAGGAATCTCAGATTGAGATTGAGAGCTGTCAAAATTATATTTGTTCAATATTTCTTCAGCAGCTAACAAGTCACTTGAAATTTGCTTAGAAACATTACTCAATTTATAAAATTGAACCCTCACCGCATTATACATCTTGGAAAAAATCAAATTGTTTTTTCCAAGCAAGTTGGACAAGACCAACGTAAGCCACCACAACCAATTTTGGCACACAACTTATCTAATTAAAAAATGAAAGTGAATCCAAAGTAAATACTGAATCAAAGCGTGTCCGCAAATTATCCCTTTCATTGAAGTGCTTTTTAGTAAACCACATTTTTTGTTTTTTTGATCTGACGTTAGCACAAACAAAGCGGATTGTTTCCCAAATCGTGAACACGCAACGTATAGCTGCCCATGTGAAAAACAATGATTTTCTAAATGCTAAGCGATTGGCCTTGCGACTTGTTAATTGTCATTGCGAACCCACGGCGAACCGGAAATTGCAAACGTTTGAAGTCAAATGGAAGTTCAGTCGGAATCATTGGAATTCGAGGAATACATACATTTTCACCTGCGTACTTTCCGTTAATAATGGTTGCCTCAATCAAAATCGGCATAAGTCTTTTCACCGTATGCCGAGTACCGTTGCAAAATCGCGGTGGATTAAAATTACGCAATATCATAATAACTGAACCAACTTTGAGTTGCAAGTTATGTGGTGGAAATCCTGGTAACTCCAGAGACTTCAAAAACTCCGTTGGATAATTTACATCATCGGGATTAGTTATGGAATCAGCGGATTTGTATGCCATCGCCATCGATTTTTAATTGAATGGTGAAATTCAGTGTGTGTACATCATTATTCTTTGCGGCGAGAATTACTCGTTGAGAAGAATGATTCTGATAATTCTCACTAATGTTTGGGAAAACATTTTCAATAAGAGCTAATTGAGAGTCTACAAATTGGCAAAAGTCAATTAATCCAGTTGTCGCATCAACTGCAACTTTTCCATTTCCAACAGCTAACAATTGTTTGGAAAATTGTCCTGCACATTGATCATTTTGAAGTTGAACTCTCATATTAGTGATTAGCGATAATGTTTTTATCTTATTACACAAAAGTGATGTCTTCAGGCAAGCATTCAAATCACCTGCAGGTGTTCCACGGGGAATTACTGGTAACGTCTGCCTGAAATCGCCTGCCAACAATATCATGAAATTGCCAAAGATGTTATTATTTCGCCGAAGATCCTTCAGTGTGAAGTTAAGTGCTTCAAGTGATTTCTTATGTGCCATTGTGCACTCATCCCAAACAATGAGCTTACATTGCTTCAACAATTTTCCCATTGCACTGGATCGGGAAATATTACATGTTGGAGTATCAATTGTGTTTAAATTGAGTGGCAACTTAAGTGCAGAATGTGCAGTACGACCGTCATTTAGAAGAGTCGCCGTAGTTCCAGATGATGCTAACACCAAAGCTATGACACATATTGATCAAAATCAATGAAATGATATATGTTTTCCCTGTTCCTCCAGGTGCGTCCAGGAAGAATAGACCAACAGTATTATTGTGTATTGCTTGGATTAATGTTCCGTATACTTGTTTTTGCTGTTCATTCAGCAACGGCACATTATTTTGAACGAATTCATGCAATGTATCATTGTATTGCAGCTCTCGATTTAATTCTTGATTAAATGCATCGTGCATCGATCGATTTGACGCAATCATTCCTACTTCGATCAGTAGCCTTCTCGAATGATATTAGAGAATTAGATATTAAAGAAGTCATTCGGAAGCAGTTATTGTATTCAAGGATGCGTTGAAGAAAATGGTTGAAATCGGAATCAGTTCCTTCGATCAATGGTTTCAGTGGTTGTGTCATTGGCCCAATTTCTAACTTGTCATCATCACTGTTCGCAGTTCGCAGTTCGCAGTGGGATCATATTGGAATGCCTGCTATTGAAATTGAATAAAAATTTGCACAATACATGTGATTGATTTAATGGTTTCCAATTGAACTGTTAGGAAACGAATAACCTTAATCTCAAATTGTTGTTGATATGAAATTAGCTGAGCAGAGTACAATGAGTAGCTGAAGTTATAGCGTCAGGAAGGAAAGCCCGACTTATTATACCCTGAACGTATTGAAAATGGGAAATCAGGGTATAATGGTTTTGTTAAAAGTATGTAAAAGGCAGAAGGAGGCGCGGCAGTCCCCATAAAGTATATATATTCTTGATCAGACGAGAATCAGTTATAAAATTATTGTTAGAGTTTGGATATCGGCCCCCATTTCCCAAATTTGGCCACTAGACATATATTATTATTATTAGTTTCCAAAGTATAGCCCAGCCCACCCCAAGCACCGCCAGCAGTTGCGTAGTTAACAGAGCGCGCGCTTATACGTGCGCAAAGAAGAAAAGTATTAGTTTAACAGCATTATAGTTTATCTATATGGTAAATCCTTGCGTTCATACGGACGGAACGACAGACACTCAGGGCTATATAAACTAATTTTTTGGTGCTGATCAAGAATATATATACGTCTCCTACTGCCTGTTACATACATTTTCACAAAACCATTATACCCTGAATTCCCATTTTCAATGGGTTCAGGGTATAAACATTCGGGCTGTAATAAAGAAATATAGGTTTGCATCTCTTGTCAAAATTTTGGTTTCATTGATTTTTTTATTTATCAGTATTCGTTTGTATAATTAATTATTTTAATACATGAAATATTTGCTAATTAATTTTGTTGCTTTATATTCTTAAATGACTGATATATTTTCTTTTTTATTTTGTTTTATTATTTCATAGGTAATGCAACTACATATTTATAATAAGTGGGGTGGTGTATATAACTTGTAATATGTATGTGTTGATATAATTTTATAAATACTCCTTACTCTTAGTCATGTGTATTAGTATTAACCTCTTAATTTACATATTTATGCCTATTTACTCTACTCACTAAAAGGTCTATTAGAAATAAACGGAACAGTTAACCAATATTAATTGTAATTACCTCATTTCATTGCTTAATTGAATGCAAATATATCAATGAAGTTATGATTTAAATGCGCCTACACTCAACAGCTCTCTCCCTCTCTCTGTCTTCTCCCCCCCAGTCCTATTATATATATGTATATATATATATATTATTGTAATACTCAGTCTAATTCCTTTATTATTGTGCAAACTTTATTATTTCACAAAGAGAGAATGAGAAAGGGAAAGAGAGAGAGAAAGAGAGAGAGAGAGAGAGAGAGAGAGGGAGAAGGAGAAAGAAACAACTGGCTGCTGCTGCTATATCTCGATAGGAGTGTAGAATGTAACATACGTGTCATGTATGTATGTGTTGCCTAGGGCTTACAGACCTAAAAAGTGCGCAATGCACAGGTATTTGTCGAACTGAGATAATCATGTTAATGGAGGAGAGAGAACTAGGGAAAGAGACACATATTTATGATAAATTATATGAATAAAAATTAGCTGCATTTACAATATAAATACATACATAGTATATGGATCTACATAAATATGTATTTATCTACATACATTTGTTGTGTTGTCGTACTTTGTATGCACAATGAAATGTAAAGGCATTTGCGGACTGATTGTAAACTTATACATACATCAATATTACATATATATATATATATATATATATATATATATATATATATATATATATATAATTAAATAAAAATCTTTTGAATGCAATTAGCATGTACAAATATAAAATGCTCTCGCTGTAGTTGTTGTTTTTGTTGTAACTATATGCTAACTTAGTGGTTAGGATAAATAAATAAGACCGTAAATATTGCAAAACTGTTTCTCATATGCACTATTTACTAAGTAAATATTTAAATAAAAACACAGAAAATTGGAAGCATAGTTACGTAAATATAAGTTTTAGTGTTTCTTTTTTTTTTTTTCATTCGCAGTTGCTTTTGATTAGAATATAGACTAAAGTTAGTTTGTAAATATACGTCTATAGATATGTGTTTTTATATATAAAACTATATTCCGAACTATTTTGTCTTTAATATTGAGTCTGATTTTTCACTTTGTTTCAACGTAATTGAAAACAATTTAATAAGAAAAAAAAAATAAATAAATGTAGTTCTCGTAATTTACATGTTCACATACTTTGCTAGGCTATTGTACCTTTGACATGTATGCATTTACAAACGACAAACACATACAAGACAACATAACGTACATTAACAAGAGTCTGTTGTTTATGTGAGAGTGCATGTTTACGTTAATAGTTATGTATATACATATGTAATTTTATTTACTTAAGAAATCTATGTTTAGATTATTGTGTGTGCATCTTAACTGACGTACACTACATCATGTACGTCATTTTTTAAAATAAGTATTTAACAGTCTTTTTTATAATTGGCAATGGCTCCGCAAATATTGTTGCGCCTACGCTTATATATATACACACACACACACACACACACACACACACGGTGCTTCGTCCCGTGCAGGCAGACAGACACACACACACGCACATATACATATATATATATATGTTAAAAGATGTCACATAAAATTAAATTTAATTCACACTCATATTACACATCTTTCCGATAAATGTTTGGCTTAATCGTTCCCATGATTCTATGTACATATACGAAATCAACACCTATGTATCTACAAATGTAGAATTTCATTATTTGTTTTGCAACATATAACAGCAGTTAGCGTAAAGAGAACCTGATTTTTTTTATCATGTATTTATTTTGTATGTCCAAGCAAGCATATACATACATATGTATATAGAACTCGGGTACCTTTTTGTAGTATTAGCTATCAGGTCCAATTTTATTTTTCATAAATTCGTACGTTTATATAACATTTATATATATATATATACGTATATATATCGAGAGAGACAGATGTGATGTTATGCACACAAAACCATTTACATATGTATGTGCATGCATGAACTAACAGTATTTTCATCGGAAAAATAAAAAAATTTAATACTGTTTTTGTTTAACTGCTTGACCACACCTCGCATATATAGTGTAGTGTGTGAGTGAGGAAGTGTTAGGTAATAGAGAAATATATATGGTATATATGGTATGTACATTAAATTATCATCACCTTTTAACTTTTCTGATTTACAGTTTGCAATCATTGATATATATATATATATATATATATATATATATATATATATATATATATATATATATAGATACATAGGTATGCTTTTGGCACTTATATAATAATGGCCACATGTTACTTTTGTTACAACTATGACAATGGCGATGATGGTGCAGAAAACGAAACATGGAAGGGTATTGCACATTGGACCCAATTATCTGTTGTATTTTGAGGTGATTCGCAAATTGGTTACTTGGCGGTAAAACCTGATTGACTGAGTGACTGACAGATTAACAGACTGACTACTTCAGTGATGACATCAGTTGCACTTAAACTGGTGTTGGCATAGCGCTATTCGCAAACGACAATAGCGAGTGATGTAATAGCTGTGATCGCAAATTCTGTTCTTCTGTTGCCAGACTGCTATGATACACTTATTGCTCCAGTTTCAGTTGAGGTGGGAGCCGTCGGTGCTGGGGGTTCGGATGTATTGCGACGCTTCATACTGCTCAAAGTAGCTGTGTCAATGGGCGATTGAACGACTGAAGCGATGTGGTGGTTGCTGCTGCTATTGCTGTTACTGTTGCTACTGCTGCTGCTGCTTGTGGCTGCAAGATGATTGTTCAATTGTTGCTGGAAGTGTTGACTAAAGCTGCTGCTAAAGAGCGAATGATGCGGATGCGGATGAGGATGTGGATGCGAATGTGAATGTGGGTGTAGGTGTGGGTGTGGGTGTGGGTGTGGGTGTGGGTGTGGGTGTGAGTGTGGATGTGGCGAATGCGAGTGCGTGTAAGGATTATGAGCCATAGCTACTGAGGCCGATTGACTCTCAAGCAGCACAATATTATTTTCCTCTCGGCGCTTGGTCAGCTGATTGATGCTCAGCGGATTGTTATCGTCACGCGGATTTGCGCCAATCGGATTACGATGCAAACTTATTGTAGGTATCGATGGAGATGTAGATGCTGAAACCGATGCCGATGCCGAAGTAGATATAGGAGCAGCTATTGTCACAGACGTCGTCTTGGTGGCTACGTTATTGTAACTGTTGAAGCCATTTGTTGCCAAAGAGGAAGCTGTGATAGTACTGCTACTGCTGCTGCTGCTGGTGCTGGTGCTGGTGCTGGTGCTGCTGCTGCTGCTACTGCTGATAGTTGCAACTGCACATGGGAATAGTTGATCCGGATTAAGGCCCATGCCTAGATGGCTGAACCGACTGCGAAGCATCATAGCGCGCTCATGAACAGGGTTTGGTGTCGTAGCAATCGCTGATGAAACTGTGCTAGAGGTATTCGATATGTTGTTACTAATGCTACATGTTGAACTACTCGCCGACGTCTGTTCCGTATTACTAATATTAATAACAGAAAGCGGAGCTACATTGTTGTTGCTCGAGTTGGTGTTGGTGACAGGCGTCATTGGACTAGTTAGCATATTCATATTAAGCGGACTGGCCAAACTGGTCGTTGTCGATGGACTCTGCAGGCTGGAGAGCCCGCTGAGACAGCCGGGACTTGAAAGTGATTGACTCATTGACTCTGTGTCCTCGTTGTCGACGAGTTTGTCCCGATTTATATCGATAATTTCATCGCCGCTGCCAGAACTGCCAATGCCGCCGCCGCCCATCAGCAAGTCTTCATCATCATCATCATCATCATCATCGCTCAGCTGGCTTAGATTTCCAGTGTCGTCCATGCCGCTGCCTTCCTCGTGGCCGTCATCTCCATGAAGTGTTTCCATATAGCGAATGCATTTCTTTTTGCGTCTGTACATCAAAGATAAGGAGACGAAAAAGCATTGTTAGTTAATTACAGACACTAAAAGGCATTTCAAGTATTGCTTATATAGTTTTGCTGTTTGCAAATATGAATGGCATTCCACAACAGAGATGCAGAAAAACAAATTAAATAACAATTATTAAGAATTCATGCAGACAATTTGGCAGGGTATATACACAAGGTGTCCCAAAAGTCACGCAAGAAGTATTCTGATAAAAACCAGGGTTTATAATCAAAAATTGTACATTGTTGGTTGATTTATGTAGTATACAATATAGACTTACGTACGGAATAGACCCTAATGAGGAAATGCCCGTACACATCCATATCTTGCAACTTTTCAAAAAAATCTGGATTATCATGTCGCGATAACGAGCATAATTACCTTTTATTGTTTGACTATCTGTAAACTATTAGCTGTTTCGCTGTTTGCTTGACAACACTTTATCCCACAAATGGCGCAAAATTCGAATCTTGCGTGAGGCCATATAACCGATATGTTATTCTATATATAGCCCTATAGTGTATACTATATAGTTCAATAAGATATGTACACTTTTTAATTATGAACCTCTTTTTCTATATAAATTATTTCTTGGGTGATTTTTCGGACACCCTGTATATATATATATTATACGTGCATAAAAAAAAAAAAAAAAAAAAAAAACAATCATATTTAAGATTGAAAACAAATTTCAATTCGATTTTCTCTTCATTTTCCACTCAAATTTAAAATTAAATAAATGATGTTAAAAAAAAATAATATATATATATATATATATATTATTATATATATATATATATATATATTATTATATATATATATATTATTATTATTATTTTCATATAATATTATTTAAATTTTAAGTTTGGTATATATTATTATTTTATGTCATTACTTATTTAGGTGTTTATTTATTTTTTATCTTTTGAATTATAGCTTTTAAGAGATCTGACAATATATGGAAATCATAATTTTTTAACTTATGTTTAGTTTACAAAAAGGCAAAAATACGAATTGTTTTAAGTCGCTCACAGGAATGCCGATTGGATTACTAAAAAAAGAATTGCATTACTAAACAAAGGAATAGAAAAAAGAGAGCGGAAAATGAAAGAAATTTTATATTTTACACTTGATTCTTCATTTCAATAAAGTATGATATCTATAAGCTCCTATATATGTAATATCTATCTGTGAAAGCAGCGACAAGTTCTCGGTTAGAGTTCTAAAGATCCCAAAGATGTATATCACATTAAAAATAATATAATCATATAATATGGTTTTACTGCATGCCGTCATCAAAATGTCATGAAAACTACTAAAAAATGATTTATCAAAAATTAAGTTTCCCATATATATGTATATACATTATTTGTAATATTATAATATTAGCAATATATTACAATGTATATACATATTATTCATATACGAGGATTTCCGAAGATATATACAATTAAGATATATACTTAAAAAAAAAAAAGATATATTTCTTATGAACATACAAGTTTTCAGGCAACCTTATAAACGCGAAACATAATTTTAATTTTCTTTAAACAAAAATTAAGAAATCAGACTAGAATAATGAAAGCCAACACTGATATAAAAAAAGCATACGAGAATTGTAAAAAGAAAAAAAAAAGAAAAAAAAAATTATATATATTATTGCAGCCACATTTATGTTGACGTATTAATAAATGTAATGCGTGGATAAATTGGTAATGTTCACAATAAATCAAAACTCAAATCAAATGTTGAAACCACAACAACAACAACAACAACAACAACAACAACAACAACAACAACAACAACAATATCAACATCATCAACAAGAGCAGCAATAATAATAACAATAATCGCAACAAACAGCTCTAGCAACAAATTAAATTATTTAAGTTTTTTAATTATTTAATTACAAAACACTTACGCTAAGCATAAGCAAAACAAAAATATATTTGTACATATGCAAAATAACCGATAAATTTATATTTAATGTATATACATATATATTTTTCTTATTTTATTTTTGAATCATATTAAAAGAGTTATAAATGTAAGAGTATTTTTTTTTTTTTTTTTTTTTTTTGCATATGTACGAATATTTTGTTTGCTTAGCCTATGTAATATGTTTTAGAACTTATGGAATCCTAGCATCGTCGCACTTGCTTTTATAGTTCATGTTTCTTTATTTTTTAAATTTGATTAGACTTTATAGTTATACATATATCTATTTACATATATATGAATATGTAAATAGATATATAAATTTGCGGATTTGGAGAACGAATGCTAATGCGGAGCGATGCTAGTTCATATATACAATTGAAATATATATTTTATTTGTATTATTTATTAATGCAATTTGCATTTACTTGATTTATATATGTACAAAGAGATTTACGTTTCATTTACTGGCATTTTTGCAGAGCCGTAGTCGTACACCTGCCTCTGTTTATTTGGGCTGCTGTGTATAATTTTGTTATTGTTTTCCGGTGGAATTAAGGCGTGGGGTTAATTAATTTACAAATTGACATAGGTCGGCGGTGCCTGAGGTGAAAGCTGTTGAGTACTCGACGAAGTGCCACTCGCACCAGCAGCACAACCCACACCACCACCACCTGAACCACCAACGCCAGCAGCTGCCCCATTTACAGAAGACACTGTTCCATTATTTCCATTATTATTGGGCATCATTTGCAGGTGTGTGTGCGTGTGGGAGGACGACGTCGATGAGGATGATGAACTTGATGACGAGTTGGGCAGCATAACTGTTGTCGCACCCACCATGGCCGGCGTCAGCATGCCGACATTTATGCTATTCACGCCTGCCCCACTACTGACAAGGCCGACGCCCACGTTGCTGTTGATCCCCAAACCAATATTGGGGCTGATTCATACATATATATATATTGCAAGTGATCCCAGTAATTCGAATATTGGAAAAGAATGATAATTGTATTTTATCAATTAAAATGCTAGTTATATATATATATATATATATATATATATATATATATATATATATATATATATATATATATATATATGTATATGTTTTTTTATGTCTGTATATGCTTATTTTATTTTAATTTGTTTATTAAACACACATTCAAAACGAAAACCTATTACAATCCGCTCGATTACTGCGAAATGATTGTTTCTCGACTGAATCCAAAGAACGTGTCATATACATAGGTTGTTCTGATTTGACACAATTATACATGTATAGAAAAATTCGAATAATATTATTATTATTTGGCTAACGCTATTCAGAAATAGAGAATTTTCGTCAAGGGATCAACAAAAGACATCAAAGCAAAATGTTGATTAAAATTCAGAAATCAATTAAATTTAATATAAAAATAAATATAAATGATAAAGACGACTAATTTTCTGAACAAACTTTAACTAAATCATTTTATTAATAATACAAAATTAAGCATACCAATTGAATTTATCTAGAACAGTATATCTTATAACCATAAATAAGTATATATATATATATATATATATATATATATATATATATATATATATATATATATATATATATATATATATATATATATAGATATATATATATATATACACATATAGATATATATATATATACTTTGTTGTTTTATAAATTTTAAGTAGAAGTAAGTTAATATAGAAATAAAAAATTAATAATTTATTAATAAATAAAATAAACTCCGAACTCTGAATAAACATTATAATATAGATGTGCCCATACAATATATGTACATATACATACATATATGATCGCATAGAACGCTTCAACAAATCTAATTCCAGATGATCAGCAAATCGGTCTTATGACTTGCTGAGCACCTCCCACGAAGTTAATTCATGACAATGGCATGCAGGTAAGCCCCAATTTATGAATTTAATAGTGTACTGTCTAATCGGCTCAAATACAAATGGGGTCTTTAAAAAGTCTAATTAAAATTGATGGGTGTGACTGGGAAAAAGGTAGGTTGGCAGCACTGATTGATTTGCTCCCATTTTTCATAGAAGACTGAGTGAAATCTTGTGAAGAGAATTTAGTAAACCTTCTGCACGACAAACTCTATATATTATGATACGTAATGTGGATAAAGCAAGCTATCATTTAAAAGATCGTTGTTATAAGTTTCCAACGTACCTGCAGGGCTTGCACCATTGATTTTGCTGATCCAGTCCAAAGCGTGCTCGACACTTTTTCATATTGTTGCCTAGGAAAATAAGGATTAAGTTTTTTTCTGCTGAGTTTTTTGCATTCATATTATAAAGAGGAGTTCAGTTAAGTTGCGCATGAAAGGTTGTTAGTTGCGTAGCCCATAGAAGGTAGGTAAAGCATTCAATTACAGTTACCTTAAGTAAATCAAGTACTATAATGAGAGAAACAAACAAAGAAGCAACTAAAAGGTAAAGCATACTTAACTTTAATTAACAGATGGTTTTCAATTTATTTACATTTAATTACTATTGATTTTCACTTTAAGCCTCTAATGCTACGCAAATTATAGAAATAAAGATTTATATTTTTTTAAATTAAAGTATTATTATATATGTACATATATAGATCAAGTACAGACAATGAATCCCTATTTAAAATAAAAAAGTTGCTCTCTTAGAAATTCTAGTTTCATACGACTTTTATTCATTCATTCCTGAAAATTTTCAACTCTCCAGCACTTAAATGTCTTGGTTTCTGGGATACCAAAAATGGATTTACCGATTTGCCACGCCCCTTATGGGCAGATCGGGAATATCTTATCTATATGAAAATGGTTTGCATTTATACGGACAGACGGACAGTTGTTGCTTCCGAGATCGCTGCGGTCCTTGTGACAGTCGGACATGGATATATATCCTTTATGGGACGTAATACGCCTCTACTTTGCATATCATTGACATTGTCATAACAAGTGATTTTCCATTTTCAATGGGATCAGGGAATAAAACGAAGATTATACACATTATACAATTATACGATTATACAATTTTATAAAAATTACTTAATCTCTTCACGTGGTCACAAACATAAAAAATACTTCGGTAAAGTAGGCTAGTAGATGTTATCTTTATGTATATATACATATATACATATATATATATCGTTAGTAAATCACATCATGCGATGTTTACAGCGACTAAACACTTCACATTTATGGAGGAAAAAGACATTCATAGACAATATATGTAATTACATGCACACATACACATACATACATACGTATATGTGTGTGAATGCATTTATATATATATATATATATGTATGTATGTATGTATGTATGTATTATAATGCGTTAGATGATATGATTGATAGGTATGTGTACTTTATTATTTGATAAGCTTCATTATCGCAAATTATACTTGACAAGTCCAAATCCTATTTACAAATTTTTCTTCTTTTTTATCGAACTTTTAGGTTTTTTAAAATTAACAATAGATATTTCACCCAAGATCCAATTATATATATTAATTATATTTTTTTTATTTGCTTGATTTTGAATTTCGTTTTTTCTTGGTATTTTAGGTATATAGTACATATGTTTTAAGATAAAATTTGTTGTATCTAACCTCCTGCGTCGCAGCTTGCATCTTGCTTCCGTTTCCTCTTCTTGCCACGCGATGCATTCGTTCGCGAGCTCCAATCGGGATACATTTGCATGTGCAGCTGGCGTTCCCTTCTGGCTAGCTCATAATATTTCGCCTGCTCCTCACGCCCCAAGGCATGCCACTGAATTGGATGGATATATATATATATATATATATATATATATATATATATATATATAGATATATATATATATATATATATATCTATATATATATATCTATATATATATATTATTTATTTTTATTTATTTATTTATTTTTTTTTATTATACGGATGCGTACGCATATAGGTAGACAGTCAGTTTTGGCATTATTTGTAAATTAATTGGTTTTATTG
Organism: Drosophila antonietae; assembly: GCA_030914385.1. NCBI lineage: Eukaryota > Metazoa > Arthropoda > Insecta > Diptera > Drosophilidae > Drosophila > Drosophila antonietae. The sequence continues at coordinate 11,945 of JAUESO010000080.1, read as the reverse complement.
CGATATGCAAAAATTAATAATTATGTAAAATAAAGAGACATATATGTGAGGAGATATTCATTAATCAATTTTTTAACCTTTTTTATTATATATAAGTATATAATTGATATTATATAAGTGATCATTAGTTTGCACCCGCCAATCATTCGAATTGGAAAATAATACATATAATCGGCGCAGATTGTTCAAAAGCTTCCGACGGATCGATCTAGTAGACGGTTTCGGGTGCATGCAATTCGCCAATTTAAGTTCACACACTTATATATATATATATATATATATATATATATATATATATAGATTATATATATATATATATATATATATATATATCATATATATATATATATATATATATATATATATATAATGTATATATAACGCATATGTCGCCATGTGATTTTTATTCATTAGGAATACTTGCAAAATAAAATATTAAATAAAATGATAAAATGTTTTCTCCTTCAATTTCCTGTTCCGTTGTTTATTTTTCGATTTCGATTGCCAATTGAATAGTTCAATAATTCACACATAAAGTATATTGTTGTGTTTGTGTTAAGTGTATCATTATGCCAATTGAACCACGTCGGTAGGTCTATTTTGCAGACCCCTATATATACAGCCAGTTGTTTCTCTAAAACTTTTCTACTCTCTTTCTCTTTTGTATAATAGTAATAAATTCCTGTTCAACAGTTTCGCGAATATAAACAACTTATTCTAATTGGTTAATGATTCCAATATATAAACTTTTCATACATAACGTATTTTATTGAAGTACCATATATACATAACCATCCATTATCGAATATCTACTGTCTGTTATTCATATATTTTTTTTTTATTTATCATTTAAATTCATTTAAACATAATTTCCATTGATGCGCATTCAAATCTCCTAAGACTTTCAAAAGTTAGAATTGGAACATATATGTCAAACCTTATCTTAATGAATGATTCAATCGAAAGTTCAATCCATTTAATGTACAAAATCAAAAGTTATTAATAAAAAGTTAATAATAATAGGATTTCAGTCCGTGGGTCGGAGCTATATATTTACATATATATACTACACTTGAAAAATAACTTAAAAATCAAAATCATTTCTGTTATCAAGTATAAAGGAACACAAGCATAGCAAGGCTATATATATATTTATTGATTTATTTAATTTTGTTTTTTAATTTAATTTAATTTATTTCTTTATTTTTTTATTTATTTATTTTTATTTTTTATTTATCTATTTTTGTTTTACATTCTGCTTGGAACATGTCTATTTATATAGGTCTAACTACGACTCTAAATAAAACTTCTGCTCTAGTTTTCAAAGAATTAATTTTCAATTCAATTCAACTCAGTGTCATTGATTGGTTTCGTTTCATTTATATTTTGATGCGTGGTAATTAATATTTATTCTACGTATTTACACAAATTACATAAATGGAGTTGAGGTTGTATGTATTTTTTTTTAAATATATAATTTGCTTTGTTAGTTCTAGTTTTGGTTTTTGGTTAGTAGCTATCATTAAATGTGTGCTTATGTTATTTTTTAATTTGTTTGTGTATGTATGCATGTACGTGTGTTGTTTTTAATGAAATTTGCAAACACAAAAAGAAAGAGAATTTGAATGCGGTTAGAGGAGAAAGAAACAATATATAAAGAGTGTTAGAAATAAGACAATTTTGTGCAATACCTCCCGAATCCGCTGTCGATCTGTCTTTTTTACGCTTTTTCTTTTTTGAAACGTAACCGTAGTTATCTCTAGCGCTCCAACCTGGATACAATTCCATATGTAATTGGCGCTCTTGTCGCGCTTTTTCATAATATTTGCTTTGTTCTTCGCGGGAAAGTTCGTGCCACTACAAAAATGCATTCCATTAATTTTGAAATTAAAAATCATATTTAATATCCCTATTTATATTATTTAATGTCTATAATGTATGAATTCAACATTACTAAAATTAGTTCGTAATCAATTAACAAATATGTGTACGCACATATGTACTCAATTTTAAACATCAGTCTGTTAGTTAGTCGGAGAGTATAGTCATCAAATATATCTTTATGTGTACGCATAAAACAATAATTGATAATTTACTTTCTTTTTCATCTTTTGAAATCTGTATAGTAAATTAATTCCCACAAAACCGCATTAAGTTATCAAGATTATGATAGTAATTATATATACTATCATTATGAATACAATTTATACATATACATATATATATATATATATATATATATATATATATATATATATATATATATATATATATATATATATATATATATATATATATATATATCTTACCCGTCGCCCCAGTATTTGATTTATCGCCGCTGACTCCTTGAGTGTGCATTCGGCAACAACTTTAGCTCGCATCTCCTTCATATAGAGCATAAATGCATTCAGTGGCTTCTTGATATGTGGCTTTTTTTTATCATTAGAACTATCTTTACAGTCGTTAGCTTGCGTATTCGATGAGCTTTTTGAATCCAAGTTTCTGAAAATAGCAAACGAACAAAAAATTTAGATTGTGATCGTCGAACGACAATTTTATTACATATGTATATTTTAAATAAAGTATGTATATTTCAAACATAATGAATACCTCCACTTCATTTTATTTTTATTTATTTTTAAGTTATTTAAACCCATTACTAATCTAAAAAAAAAACCATTTGATTGAAAACCATTCTGGTAACGTGCAATATTCTCCTATACAAGCCAGGTAAAATCTTAATAAGAACGCTGCGTGAAACTTGAAATTTTAAACAGATTTATTTATTTAAGTATATTATAAATAAATTATATACTCTTCTTCTTTACGAACGTATGCGCGCGCGCTCTGCTAACTGCGCAGTTGCTGCCGTGGCTTGAGGGTGGGTTGGGCTGAACTTTGGACGCTTATAACTCCTTTTCTAGATAGACGATCTTAATAAAATCTTCAGAGTAGATGAAGAGATTAGATGTATTTATATGCCAAATTGTATCTAGTATCTAGTATTTGAAATGCATTTTTTTTTCCAAATTGGGGCGTGGCATTCAAAATCTAAAAATTACAAAATCTGCGTATCCATATTATCTATCTAAATATATTATATATAAATTTGAAGTCTCTAGCTCAAACGGTTTAGAAGTTATGCCCAAAAAACCTAAAAAAATGGAAACGAATTTTCGATTTTTTATCGATAATTTGGAAATGGGATAAGTTATCGAAAAAACAAAGCAAACTCGTACTGCGTAACTAAATTACGAGTATTCATGTATTAAATTTAAATAAATTTCAGCTCTCTAGCTTTTGTAGTTTCCTAAATCTCGACTTTCATACGGACGGACGGACAGACGAACAGGGCTCAATCAACTTATTTTTTTATGCTGATCAAGAATATATATACTTTATAGGGTCTGCGACGTCTCCTTTTGCCTGTTACATACATTTTCACAAAACCATTATACCCTGAATTCCCATTTTCAATGCGTTCAGGGTATAAAAAAAAATGTAGAAAAAAAAAGTATGGTGGAAAAAATGTCACGTTCGACCCTGATTAAAACTATAAAATAAAATAAACTATTCAATATTTTGGAATCAAATAAAAAACATTATTAACATGGGTCAGTTCCTAATAATTTAAAATTATTTATAATAAATTATCACTTAAGGTTTCGCTAAAATCTGAGATTGAATGGTTCATTTCAAAATCGACTTCCATTTTTTGTAGCGTGGCAGCCGCTTGGTTTTTATACCCTGAACCCATTGAAAATGGGAATTCAGGGTATAATAGTTTTGTGAAAATGTATGTAACAGGCAGAAGGAGACGTCGCAGACCCCATAAAGTATATATATTCTTGATCAGCATAAAAAAATAAGTTGATTGAGCCCTGTTCGTCTGTCCGTCCGTCCGTCTGTCCGTCTGTATGAACGTCGAGATTTCGGAAACTACAAAAGCTAGAGAGCTGAAATTTCACATGAACACTCGTATGTTAGCTACGCAATACGAGTTTATTTTGTTTTTTCGATAACTCGTCCCATTTCCAAATTATCGTTTACATTTTTTAGGTTTTTTGGGTATAACTTCTACACCGTTTTAGCTAGAGACTTCAACTTTATATATTTAGATAGATATTATGGATACGCAGATTTTGCCACGCCCCCTTCGCCCCCAATTCGGAAAAAACGCATTTCAAATACTAGAGATTTGCAATTTGGCACATAGATAGATTTAGATACTCTTAATCTATTCTAAAAATTTCATGAAGATCGTCCATCAGAAATGGAGTTATTAGCGTCAAAAGTTCAGTCCAACCCACCCCCAAGACAAAGCAGCAACTGCGCAGTTAGCAGAGCGTGAGCTCATAAGTGCGTAAAGAAGAAGAGTATCACTTTTTGCAGGGTTCAGGGGATTTCGTAGTCGAGCCGTCTCGACTAGAGCCTTCTTACTTGTTTTATTTTTTTGAGCAATTGAACATGAATAAAACAAGTAAGAAGGCTCTAGTCGAGACGGCTCGACTACGAAATCCCCTGAACCCTGCAAAAAGTGATACTCTTCTTCTGCGTATCCATAATATCTATCTAAATTTATAAAGTTTAGGTCTCTAGCTAAAACGGTGTAGAAGTTAGACCCAAAAAACCTTTAAAATGGAAACGAATTTTCTATTTTTTATCGATAATTTGGAAACGGGGTGAGTTATCGAAAAAACAAAATAAACTCGTACTGCGTAACTAACATACGAGTGTTCATGTGAAATTTCAGCTCTCTAGCTTTTGTAGTTTCCGAAATCTCGACGGACGGACGGACGGACGGACGGACGGACAGACGGACAGGGCTAGATCAACTTATTTTTTTATGCTGATCAAGAATATATATACTTTATTGGGTCTGCGACGTCTCCTTCTCCCTGTTACATACATTTTCACAAAACCATTATACCCTGAATTCCCACTTTCAATGGGTTCAGGGTATAATGAATAGAAATGATTTTCAATATATTCAATTTATTAATTATTTGAAAACTTAACAAAAAATATTGAATAGAGAAAAACAAAAATAGGTATATTCATTCTAAATTAGTTAAGCCAAAATAACAAAATTTAAATTAATTTAACTAACTTCAATTACATTTTTATACCCTGAGCCCATTAAAAATGGGAAATCAGGGTATAATGGTTTTGTTAAAAGTATGTAACCGGCAGAAGGAGGCGTGGCAGACACCATAAAGTATATATATTCTTGATCAGGGTGACGAGAAAAGTTGACATAGCCCTGTCCGTCTGTCCGTATGTATGAACGCGTCGATTTCCGAAGATACAAAAGCTAGAGAGTTCATTATTTTTGTGTTAGGTCCGTATATTGCACGTGCAGTACGAGTTTGTTTCAGAAATTCGATAACTTGTATATTTGCAAAGTTATCGATAAACGAATTTATCGGGAACCAGTTATTCATCTTTAGAGTTAGAGTCTCGAAGTCTTTTGCATATATATATATACCAATTTAATACAATTTCGGTTTTTGTCAGATTTTGGATTCCGCTCCCCACCTCGCCCCACCTCCCCAAATGTGAAAAAATGCATTTCAAATACTAGAGACATGCAGTTTGGTTTAGCATATAGATATGAATATCATAATCATAATCTGAAGATATCAATACGATTGTCCACCTAGAAACAGAATTATTAATCATCAAAGTTTTCTCATCAAACCCCATGCGACACAGTAGCAAAGGCAGCGAGACAGCAAGCCGCCTGCATTGCTCACACGCATACATGCTTACAAGCGTGTGTGTGCTCGTGTTTTTGCATGTATAGTTTCTTAGGCGTGCAGAAACGAATCGAATAATTCTTAGAATATTATTCGTTCGAAGAAGGGCTCAGGAGATTTCGTAGTCGAGCAGTCTCGACTACAGCTTTCTTACTTGTTTATAGTCAAATATGCAGTCATAGCTGCAGTCAGCTGTTGGCCAATGCAACAAAACGCATGAGACTTTGATATACGGGATTTCCTTTAAAGTCGTTCTATTTTTGATCCAATATATAACTCATACCCAAACTTTCGATTTGAACTGATGACAAAAATATTTGAATGCAAATAACATTATTTTTACACCTTATCACGGTGTCTCACGCTATACACTTTAATTATAACGACACTATCAAACGGATTAATATATTCGTGTGAATTTTTATACTCTGTTCCCAAAGGGAAAAAGAATATATTGGGTTTGTGCAATGTCCGTCTTGCTGTCCGTCTGTCTGTCTGTCCGTATGAATGTAATATTGTTCGGCGCTATTAGAGCTAGAGACTTGACATTTTGAACATATACTCATATATGCTCCCGAATTATAAAGTGTAAAATCAAATCGAGTAATCATACTAAATGATGTGCTAGAGAGATGCAATTTGGGATGTATACTCGGGTTGACAACCCAAGATCAATAGGCTGTGGTAGATATATCTACGCCCACAGGAGGCGTGACCAACCACAAAAGTTTACTTATGTCCTCCTCTATCGATGACCCAAAAATAATTTTTCAGCCCCTTTGGGCATATATCGAAATATACCCTGTAATTTTCGCATTTACGGAGTGTAAGCAACCAAATTGCAGTCATGTTAGCCTCGGCTAGGCAAAGAAGTTTGTTTTGGCCAACTGCATAATTTATGCATACAAATAGCTTAGTAGTAATTGCTAAGATGGTAGAAAGCATTTTTACATATACATATATAACAAGTAAGAAGGCTCTAGTCGAGACTGCTCGACTACGAAATCCCCTGAACCCTGCAAAAAAGTGATACTCTTCTTCTTTAAGCACTTAGAGGCGCGCGCTCTGCTAACTGCGCAGTTGCTGCAGTGGCTTGGGGGTGGGTTGGACTGAACTTTGGACGCTAATAATTCCATTTCTAAATGGACGATCTTCATGAAATTTTCAGAGTAGAGAGTATCTAAATCTACCTATGTGCTAAATTGCAAATCTCTAGTATTTGAAATGCGTTTTTTCCGAATTGGGGGTGAAGGGGGCGTGGCAAAATCTGCGTATCCATAATATCTATCTAAATATATAAAGTTGAAGTCTCTAGCTAAAACGGTGTAGAAGTTATACCCAAAAAACCAAAAAAATGTAAACGAATTTTCGATTTTTTATCGATAATTTGGAAATGGGACGAGTTATCGAAAAAACAAAATATACTCGTATTGCGTAGGTAACATACGAGTGTTCATGTGAAATTTCAGCTCTCTAGCTTTTGTAGTTTCCGAAATCTCGACGTTCATACGGACGGACGGACGGACAGACGGACAGGGCTCAATAAACTTATTTTTTTATGCTGATCAAGAATATATATACTTTATAGGGTCTGCGACGTCTCCTTTTGCCTGTTAAATACATTTTAACAAAACCATTATACCCTGAATTCCCATTTTCAATGGGTTCAGGGTATAAAAAGATCAATGAATTAAAACAATTAAATTTATGAGTTTTGGATTAATAAACAAAAAGTTTCCAGCGGGATTCGAACCCAGGTCTTTTGAAAATAACATGTAATCGTTAGCTAAACCTAAATAAGTTCACTGCTACAAACTCACAGTTCAATCGCAATTCTTAGAATACTATAGCATGCAGCTTTTAAGCGCACGCAGTGTGTATACTCGTATATTGTGTATAGGAAAAACGTTTGTTTTGCTAATTGCCGAAATATTTCGTTTATTAAATAAATAAAATGCACCTATGGGAACAGAGTGTCCCGCAGTTAGTTGCGCCTAACTGCAATGTTCTTAATTGTTTTTTAATTAATTTGTAATCAAAAACTATGTTTGTTACCAAATTTTGATGCTAGTTGCCCAAATACTTTTGACTTAGGGATAATAAAACCTATTTTTAGCGGTCGAACGTGACATCGAGTCAATATAATCAATTGCATTGTTCCTTTTGCATTTTTCTTTTACTCTTTAAACATACACCAAGATTTTAAAAATAAAATTTTATTGCATAGTGTCTCTCTATAAGAATATGAACTTAAAAAAAATGTGCAATAGAAATGCTCAAAACAGAATTTCTGCACTTGTTCAGGTTTGGGTGTCAATATTTCGAGATGTGTTACGAATATATGTATATTAAATTCGTTTATATTAGCTAAATTTAATATATTCGCTATACAAAAATGTTAGAAAAGCATGCTTTCATTGACTTTGAATTTCCATATGCACGCTCCTAGTATTTATATATGTATGTTTATATAAATAACAATATTTTAAAATATTTATAAAAGAAATTTACATTTTTTTAAGGCTGCTTCCAATGCTTAAGTCGTAGGGCGCATCAGACATAGGCATAGTGGACAACCCATTATTTAGGACAATTTCCGATGAAGCTCCAGCTCCATCCCCATCCCCAGTTTCAGTTCCAACTCCAGCTGTAATCCCTACTGCCACAGTCAGAGCGTCAAACTGTGCTTTAAACATATCGCTTATGGCTCTTTCCTGCATAGCAGTAACAGCTGCAACTGCTGCTGCAGGCGAATGCCTGTCCTGAATGGCTGCTGGTGCTGCTGCTGCTGCTGCTGCTGCTGAACCTAAAGATAATGATGTCGGGCACGATGTAACAAATAAAGACATTAATGGCGGACTGAGTCGATATGCATTACCGTTTATCTCTTTGCTTGACTGATGGTCAAACTGGCTGGTGGGAGTGGCAATGCGGCGTGCATAGCGTGACTTACGCCGATTATGATATTTGTTAATATTGCTACTACTACTAGTAGTAGCCAATAGCAAAGTGGAGCAGTTCAGTGGAGGTGGCCCTCCAGTCACTGTTGAACAGCTGCTATTACTGCTAGTCGGTGGCGTCGCTGGCGTTGGCGGGAATTGTATGTCGGGCAAGTTAGCTTGGTCGCTGCTACAGCTGGATACTGACTCTCGAATGAATGAAGAGCGCTGTCTACTGGGCGTTAGATTTAAGGCAGAGGCATTCGAAACAGAAGCAGTTCCAATTATTGGAATAGGCGCAGGTGCAGTACCAATTAGGGAATTCATGTTAGCCTGCACTGTTGATAGGGAAGTATATTCTAAAAGTATTTCGGCAGCATCAATAACATTTGCCTCAGCCAGGCGCTGATTGTGCTTCGAATGCCAGATACAAGCTGGTGGGGTCGAGCACTCTTCTTCAACTACGTCATCATCTTCGTTATTGCTGCTCTCGTTACTCTCGTATCTAGAATTAGACTGCTTTGTTCTTTGGGAGGTGGCGGAGGCGGGGGCTGTTGCTGCTGTTGCTTGCTGTATGATAATGTTTTCAATATCTTGCAGTGTACGCAGATTATCCAACGAATTTGTTGTAAGTTTACTATTGCAGTTCTCTTGTTTGAAGTCGCTTTCCGCATCAGCAACTCTACTTGACGTCGTATCACATTCAGCTGATAGTGCAATAGCAGCCAGGGCCATCACATCGTGCGTAAGCGACTGGCTGTTGTTTGTCCATTTGCTATCTGCATTCAGGCCCAAGCGCTGCAGACTGCGTAGATAGTAGAGCTCAGCACTGCTCCACTGAATATAGAGCTTACGCACTTGACCCAGCATGATATCGATCTTCATTCGATTGCTCTCCAATTCGCGTTGCACAGTCAGTTCAAGTGTATCAGCTGATGTATCGCTGGTGTTGTGGTCCTCATTGTTAATTCTGGGTGTCATCGCTGACGGTTTCTTCAGGTTTAACTGAAATTCGCGGCAAAGTAATGTCAACTGCTCTAATCCTTTCTTGACATTAAGCAACGCATTCTTCTGCTCTCGAAAAAAATAGGCTTTTGAATCGCTGGCGTGATTTTGTGGAGACCTTCGTTTGCTTGACTTGCATTTCCTGTCCTGTTGCTCATCGATTTCATTGCGATTATTGTTATTGTTATCATGCGATATTCTCGTTGAAAATGGCAATGGCGTTGCTAATGGGATGGCTTTTGGCTCTAACTTCTGTAAGCCTGAAAATTCTAAAATGTGTAGCATACGCTCTTGCTCGCGTTCATGAATATCCAAAGACAAATGGGGCTGTTGCAGTAATTGCGCATATAGTAATTGTGTTGCCAGCAATTGTTGTTTTTGTTGTTGGTGTTGCTGTTGCTGTTGCTTTTGCTGATGTTGCTGATTTTGTTGTCGTTGTATCGACTTACTTCTATTATACATGCAATGGGCTAATATGGAATCACGATTATTACCGGTGCTCTCCAATTGATCTCGCTCCTCCATTTTGGACCAATTCTGCAGCATATCATGATGCTGTTGTCTCAACAAAAATTCCGACATCAAAGTTGTTGTTGCTGTCGTTGGTATAATAGGGACAACAGTGCTTGTTGTTGGTGCATTGAAAATATGCTCCATTGCATCAGAGTTACCTTTCGACAATATCTCGCCATGCGACTGAGTTGACGTTGACGATGACGATGTTGTTGAAGATGATTGTGAAATGGAATCGTTCATCATATTGCTAATCGGTATGGAGAAGTCCTTTGGCATCTTTTTCTCATTGGCCACTTCGTTGCTATTCAATTGCACTTTCCTACTATGTAGGTTGTTATGTGCTTCTGTAGTCGGACACAATCCATCTCTGATACCCCTCATTGCATACACAGCTACAATGTCTCCTCCAACAGTGGGTGGTAATTTAGTTCAACAGCTCAACATTTCGCTCAGAGTCATTGTTAACACTCATCGACATCTTTTTGCACTTTCTATATTAGCAACTCTTATTGTTGCGGCATTTAGATTCGCTTGCCTTTTTTTTTATTGTTATTTTATTTATTTGTATTCTTTTTTTTGTAATTAATTTGTTGTTTAAGTTCGAATGAGACTTTTTATATTCTAGCTTTACTAAAACTTCATAAAATTAACTAGACTCATAATATGTGTTTCACCGATAATTAAATATGTTTCACGTTTACCAAAACCACTGTCAACTATGCATAAAAATAAAAATATCATCCGCGTCTCATTTTTAATGAATTATAATATTTGAAGTATAAGAAAAGCAATTGCAGCTCCTCATTGATTGACTCGAAAGCCCAGTTTATAAATTTTGTAATTATTTTTGTCCAATAGCTTTATTTCTCTACATATGCAGATAAATGCTCACTTTTACGTATTTGTATTGATATTGGTATGATTTTACTTTTTTTTTGTTCTTGACCTGCACCAGGATATTCAAAATTTAGTCATTTAACTCTTTCAGAGAGAGAATCAAAAAGACAAGTTAGCTGAGCAATAATATATAATTCTCTCGCGGATGCTGTATTTTCAAAAAGCTCTCTCCTGAGCATACAAACATTTAGAATTTGGATATGCGATTTACGAACTAACTCCGCAATTGAACTCTGTGCATGGGTATATACATATATATTATATATATATATACTTCCACTAATAAATAGATGTTTTTAAATAAATCAGCATTCTATCAGTTCGAAAACAGAGTCGTTAATATCCAACCGTTAGTATAGTTAGCAGAGGCAACAGACAGGCGCAGTAAACAATAAAACGAGTCCTGTTGCCTGCCTGTTGCGGATTTTGGATAAACGAGCGAATTATATATATATATATATATACATACATATATTGATATCTTCCTTGTTCTCTTCTCTTCTCTCTCTCTCTCTCTCTCTCTCTCTCTCTCTCGCCTTAAATACATATATATATATATATAACAGGTAATTGAATGTAGATAAATTTTCGCTTATTAGAACCGAACTCAAACTTCACTTTGGCTATTATTATTATTATTTTTTTTTACTGAATTAGAAGCAAAACACGCGATGCAGGAGTTTGAAAATTTTTAAACATACAATATAAATATATTTATATATATATAATTATATATATATATATATATACATATATATACCAAAACGCATTTTTTTCTTTTTTGCAAACTAGACTCGTGATTTGATATAACAACACATTTAAGATGGAA